>PITA01035535.1:0-10408 GCA_004023965.1 Spilogale gracilis
CATCAGAAAGTACTAAAATAATTTTTAAGTTTCGTTTGGGTCTAAAAGGAAGATAGGCGTTCATTCCTTCCTTCCTTCATTCACACAGTTAGTGAAAGTATACTAAGGAAGGAAGGAAGGAAAAAAGGAAAGGAAAAGAAAGGAAAGGAAGAAAGGAAGGAAGGAAGGAAGGAAGGAAGGAAGGAAGGAAGGAAGGAAGATGGTAAGGAAGGAGAAAGGAAGGAAGGAAAGGGAAAGAAAGGAAAAGAAGGAGAAAGGAAGGAAGGAAGGAGGGAGGGAAGGAAGAAAGACTGCATATGAGTTGACTGGAGAAGTTTTGGGAGAGAAAAGGAGTTAATAGGAAAAGTAATGCCCAGCATTTTGCTGGAATATTGAGTGTCATATGTTCCCATTCTAAGGCTAGCAGAAAATCCAGAGGTTCTTATTCTAGCTTCAGGGATATTCATCAAGTCATGACCATTCAGGAGAATTAAATCATAGGTATAAATGATGTTTTGCTATGTTTGCGCTGGCACTGGTTGACTTTGAAAACTTGTCAAGAGGAGAAGAGAAGGAGGAAGAGGCTTAGTGAAGGGGTCAGTGAGATGGGATTCAGGAGGCCTGGGCATTGGTTACTGCTGCATTCTACATGTGGCATGTGACCTCAAATAAGTGAATTGAGCTTTCATGCTTTATTTTCCCTCTTTGGAATGAGGGTAGAAATGCTTCTCAGAAAAGTTAGAAGGATTCCTGTATCTAAAGAGTTTTATACTGTTTTGAGCTCACCAGGTTAAAGGTGACAAACAAATACAGTCCTTTGACCATTACTCTTTTGTACTAAAAATACTCTGCCCTCACTTCCATCAATCAAACAAGGCCTGGCTGCTCATTTGTAGTCCATCTGTCCATTTTGCAGTCTGTCCAGTCCTGTTACCTCCAAACTTTTCTTACTTCCAATTCCTACCTCTTCCTGAGGCTCAGCTCAAGAGGTTCTTGACTCCTGACATCTTGCATGCATCCTTAATTGCACTGCAATGACTATGGTGCTGGTGTTTGAGGGGGTGGCACGGGGATCGCCTCACCCCCTGTACCTTTTGGACCACCTATTCCTTCTGTTCCTCTGAATTTCTCTCCTGTCAATTAAAAATAAAAATTCCCTAGTTTATTTTTGACTCCTTCCATTTCTCAAATCTTTTTCTTCATTATCCTGAGGCCCTGAAGACCTGCAGCAGACATGGCATATTCCTCCCAAAGAAGGTGTGCTGGAAAGGGGCTATGAGGGAAATGAGCTACAGAATGCTTACAAACAGTGCCTTACTCTGGATGAGGGCAGGCAGCTTCTTCCCTAGTACAGCAATGAGGGGTGCATTTTCTCTATAAAATTGAAGAACAATAATAAAACTAAGAGTTGGTCTTTTTGGCATTATCCCCATGTATCAGTGATTCTAAACAACATCAAGGATAAAATACTCCCACTTTTTGTACACCACTGCTCATAAATGCATTGTTCTTGCTCTTGCCCTACATTGATATTTTTTGTCCCTATTATATTAAGTGACCTCTTCTCTTGGATCATGAGTTTTTCTTCTGCCATTTTATTCTGAGCCTATTTTATCTGCCTGGTCCCCTCTCTGAAAGAGGAGAGCTGTGCAGTGGGGGGAACACTTTTCAAATAACATGGAGTTTCCACCTATTAAAGCGTGTACCCACAGTAAAACTCTGGTTTTGTGATGGGAGAGGAAAAAGAAGTAAAAGGAGTCTGCCTTGTTCTCATTCACACTGCCTGGGATCAATGACACTGTAATAGTATTAACCAGTCAGTTCACATATACTTATGGGTTCTCCCCGCCAGCTGCTGCAGAGTTCAATGACAATTGTTTGCCTTAACTACAATTGTACTCAATTCTCAGAAAGAAAATAATGACTTCTTACAAGCTCTTTAGGCCATTTTGCCTTTGGAATGTTCTTTGCAAAAAGAACATCCCTTTAGTCAATTTTTATGTAGCCACACACCAATCTAACTTGCGTTGCTTAAGTGATTATGTATATGGGGGAGATGGCCAGAGCACTTAATTCTTGTTTTTGTTCAATGTCCAGACAGATTAACCTGAAAGATACATATTGACTAACTCGAGGGCTTACTGCCTTCATGTTTTGATTTGTAGGACCGGTATCTCCTTGAAATCCACCTCACTAGCTTCTGTGAAGGCTTGTTCTGCCCTTTCCTTGTTCCTGTTTGCAGTTCATTTTCCAGTTAATGCTGGAACTGTATTCAGCAAATATCCAGAACTGCTCTGAGAGAGTTCAGTCTTGGAAGGCAACTTAAAGACCACCTTTTCCAACGCTTACCTAGGTGCTTGAGCCCCTCTTAACAAAATCTTTTAATTTAATTTAATTTTTAAAATTTGATGCACAGTGTGATTGACATCAGTTTCAGGTACCCTTTTAAATATTGATCAACTGTTTTTATTGTCCCTGCTTGAATACTTCCGGTGATGGGGATAGTACCACTTTAACGTACATTCCATTTCGTATTTCATGGTATAATAGTATAGGTATTCTTCATTTTGGGTGGGAATCTATCCCTTGTCATCTTGAGTGGCTTAAAAAAAAAAAAGAATTGAAAAACAAAAAACTTGTCCTTCTTGTTTGCCAAAGGTAGAAAGCTATTTATTGGAATCTTAGCTATGTTACCTATATTTCTTATGCTTTAGGATACAATGTAAGGATGATGACTCTAGAAAGAGTGGAAAATTCAAATCTGGGCTTCAGAAGGTTATAAAATACAGGTTATACTATGGGAGTAAGACACTTGGAGGGAAGTACACTGTATCTGTTTTCCCATACCACCTGCAGATTGACAGGTGTAAATATTTAACAAGTCACAAAATGGTAACTGGCTAGGACAGCTCGGGGTAATTGGTGTTATTGTGTGTGTATGTATGCATTCAGGAGGATTGCAAAAGGAAGAAGGAAATGCCACCATTTTATCTTTGTGACTGGGGAAGAGAAAATTCTGCTGCCACTACCCTCACTCCTCCCCTCCCTCTTCATGGTTCTGTTGAGCAACCAGAGTCATCTCTAGTCTTTCATTTTGGATACCTAGCTCCCTCTGTGAGGCAGCTGCTTTGGCAATATCTATATACCTCAAGACTGTTCTTTCTGAGAGTCACTGGAAGCAGTGCCTTGCCATTCAGCCTTAGCTTAGAAACTGCCCACCTCCATGCCCAATAGCTCCCTCCTTTGAGAAAAGCTTGAAGAGGAGAGTTTTTTGGGTTTAAGGAAAAGAAGCCTTTTGTGGGAGATCATTAGTCAACCCTGAATTACAGCTAGCCATGAGGGTATCAGGTGAGACAGGTGCCTCAATTTGAGGGCTACTGAAATCCCTGGTTTTGAAATCCTGAAACTATTTGGGAAATAAATCTTAAACATATCAAACATATCAGGACCTAGAACAAATGCTTTTCTCTCTCTAGGTGTCTTGTCTCCCTGAGTGTAAAATGAGTAGGTGGAATTGAGATGGAAACAAAAGTTCTTCTCAGCTCCTACAGTCTAAAAATCTAAGCTTGGTATTGAATTTAAAGAGTTCAAAATCACGCTTGAGCTGAGGGTGGGGGAAGAGAGACTGTGTTGTCATTAAAACCCTTTGTAAAATCCTTTTGAAAATATTCACCCTGAACTTGAAAGTGATTTACTTTCTCAAATACTGGCAAAGCTTTCAAACCAAAGGACTTCCTTCTAGTATATAAGGTAGAGGAAGCCAGTGTGTGACAGACTAAAGTGAATACTTTATGTTTAGGTGGGTTTGAACACATCTAAGTTAACTGTTACTTTGATAGAAAAGTGTTTCAAGGGGAGTTACAGAGATGAAAGCACAAATTTGTATAGCATAAGCTTATGGAGTGGGTTTCAGTAACTTGGATATTGTTACAGAGGCAATACTACACAAAGGAACCATGCTCACTTAAAACAAAATCCCCAGAAGCTACACAGTTGAGCTCTGAGGATTTTAAAACATTACTAGTGACCAGGAAGGAGAAACCAAAGAATCATTGATCTTCTTGTTTGATGGACTTAACTTTTATTATGAAAGCCTTTGTTGTCTTCTAATTCCATGGCCTTGAACATATCCCTGTAATTTGTCTGTTCTCTACCATTGTTAATCATACACAATTTTGATTGATCAAATATTGCAGCCAGTGGGGATTGCCATATATATCACACCAAGATCATCAATTGAAAAGTATTCTTTTTAAAAATACTGTGCTCACTGACAACTTATGTTCATTCAACAAAATTGGGATGCTGTTAGCAAAAGAAGATACAGTTGAGGTTAAATTGGAAGAGAACAGAAGAGAGAAAAAAATAAACAACCCAAACAAAAGATGTCCTTTATAAAAGAGTTGAGACTGGGTATAGTAGTTGAGGAACTACTGTAGTACATTAGATTTGAATGGATACTGAAGGTTCAATCTAGGGCAAGGGCAGTAGAAATGGAGGGGAAGAAACTGATTTGAGAGATATTTAGGATATGAGGTTCATTGGACCTCATAATGTGGTATAGAGGGCAGAGGAGAAGAGGAGAGAGAAGGGTCAAGATATTAATATTTTTGACTTTAGAAGACTGGGTGAATGTTAGTGCCACTCACAAAGGTAAAGACTATAGAAGACACAGTTTGCTTTGCGGAACAGATGGCTAATCTACTTTGACATTGTGCATTCAAGATGTATATGGGCCTCCTTGAGGTGAGATCCCTAGGAGCCAGGTAAATACCAGTTAGATGGATCGATAGCATAGGGGGGACAGTGAAAATTACAGGAATGGATGGGATTTCCAAGGGACAAGAGATGGGAGATGGATGAGATTTCCAAGAGAATGGGAAAACAGTCAGGGTAGTGTCCCCACAAATATCCTCTTTAGGAGATAAAATAGGGCAGGTGGATAAATCAGTCTCTGAGACTTTGGGATTGAAATTTAAAACAGAGCTTGGGAATGGGGCTGGTTGGAGAGGGATAACTCTTCCTTTGAGATAGAAAGGGCTATGAAAAGGATACTTGGTTAAGATTAGTTGTATGTGGTCTTTTGGGAAGTTTTGGAGGCAAGAAAGTGAGTAACTAGAGAGTTGAGGGAGTTCATACATCTTCATGAATCTGCCATACAATTATAGAATGCAAAACTGTAGCATCAAAAAAGACTGTAGAAGTTGTAATGGATTGAGTTATTGGCCCCAATACTTCACTTCTCTCTTATAGTACATCCATACTCTTTGTTATGTAACATTGCAGTGCCTTTCCATTATGGGTGGAGTGTATATTACATTGGTATTAGACTTGGCCATGTGAATTGCTTTTGACAATGTGATATTGGTAGATGTGATGTGAGCAGGAATGGTCTTATGTACGTGTATAGTTTGGCTGGATCACCATGAGGTGATTATGTCCTGGGTATGCACTTCTTCAGCATGGGCTCCAGAATGAGCATGGGCAAAGCACAAGAGTCCTTAACCCAAAGGAGCAGATCCCAGTAAACACTGCTTTAGGTAGATGAACTAGGACAGATCAAGTGTTGTAGCCTGCTCTCAGACACTACTCAGAATAAATCTCATTATTCTTTTTCAAGGAAGTCCTTCATATGTTTGAAGACTCATTCCCTTTAAGACATATCTTTTTCAGATTAAATGTAGTCAACTAGCACTTGACTTCTATTCTCACAGCCTTCCATATGTCGTCTTATTCTTTGGAATCAGAAAAGCTAATGACTACAGGCCTCTTTGAAGCTAGGATTCTGGTTGCAAGGTGGATTGTTTCAATAAAATGCACTAGTGTGATAGTTGGAAGGCAGAAGAGAGGTGGAGGCCATTTTCAGCTGGGAAGCAGGCTCATGCAGGTTTAGAGGCAACCACAATGACCAGATCAGCATTCCTCTCTCTAGCCGCCAGCTCCTAACATGTTCAGAAGCAGTAGTGGCAGTGACAGTAATCAAAACGTCCTGATCTCTGAATGGTTATGGTGGTACCTCTTCAGGCTGGTTATGTGGTGCCTTCTTGACTTGGTGCTTATGCTTCTAGCCTTCTGAAATTTCTGTAATTCTGGGCTGGATATCCTGAATTAAATCCTTTTCTGCTCAAAATATCTAGAGTGATTTTTCTTTCCTACATTGAACCCCGTCTAACTCACAGTCTAAAGCTTTCTCCTTCCATTTCTTTTTTGGACCCAAGTGTGATCTCTAGTCATTCAACTGTTTGTGACCAATTTGCATTGGAATGCAAATCAATTTAGTCATTACTCACCCTTTTCAGCTCATTGGATTTATTTATTTTTAGTAGCAAGACCTTTCTGATAGAAGGACGCAGTGTGTTAATTTATATTCTGGCACGAGCACCTGATCTTATTGTAGGTAGGTATTTTGAATATCAGTGGTTTGCTCAAAAACCACAGGTCATGTACTTTGTGTTTTCATCTTTTAGGCATTAAAACTGCTTCTTATTTTGTTTTTCTTGATAATTGCAATTTGACCCCAGGGAGCATATGTCTCCTGGGGTTGCATTATCTACTTGTAATGGAAAATTTCTTAAAAAATTAGGTGACTTTTCCTAATTCATTTTTTTGTTTCCTTTTTTGAAAGAATTCTTCTTAAAAGTAATTACTTCTTTCATTAACAAAGCAATGTGTGCCCATGATAAAATAAAAGTTTTAGCACTTCCATTAAAGTTTAAGCACAAATAATATAATACAAAAAATAAAAATTCCTGTATCTCTCCAACTCCTTTGCCAACGTCTCCAAAGTAACTATTGATAGTATTTTCATTAAAAAGTTATTTATTTTTCAGTGGAAACAGCCTTAGCTGAACCTCACAACTGTAGTTGTGCCATTACTTTCTTCACCTTGGTTGGATAATGTGAACTTTTATATTTATACCATTCCAACTCTGTCACAGTGACCTTTTCAAGAACCAAAGCAGCAGGTAGATTTGGCGTTCATGCTGTTGCCACGGGATGGGGATTTAATTTTAATGTCAGTTTCTGATCAAATTATGGGATATCTGTATTGACAAGATAAATGACGAACCCATTAGTTATAGAACGAAGAAGTAAAGCTAAATCTCTTAAGCTGTTTTTCTTTCCAAAATCTTCAAATAAAAAGACTTTTATTAAAAACAAAAATTCACAAGGGAAGAAAAAGAGAAGGTATGACTATGTATTAGAAAACTTCAAATTTGGAAAGCTATTAAAGAGAATCTGCTTTTTCTGAACGTAATTAAACAAGCCACTGTATCTGTTCACTGTGATTGCTGTCATCAATGAGACTGTCTTTGTGTCAAGTGTTTTTTCCCCTCTTAATAATTTCATAATCTTATTCACACAGATTCGCAAGTGAGAATTAAAGTGACACTGATTTAAATGTGCAGGTCGAACACATAGAACACATTCCAATCCAATTTACCTGTCCAGAGGAGACCAAGGTGTAATTGGAAAAGGACATTATTTAAAGTTAAGAGTAAACATTTCAGTTTTCTGAGTTTCCTTTCAAATCATAGCACTGTGGGGCGCCTGGGTGGCTCAGTGGGTTAAAGCCTCTGCCTTCAGCTCAGGTCATGATCTCAGGGTCCTGGGATCCAGGCCCGCATGGGGCTCTGCTCAGCGGGGAGCCTGCTTCCTCCTCTCTCTCTGCCTGCCTCTCTGCCTACTTGTGATCTCTCTCCCTGTCAAATAAATAAAATCTTAAAAAACAAAACAAAACATATCACTGTGTATTTCTGTTTTGTCCCGAGTGAATATGGGGACACCTAAGGCTAAATGGAGACTTCTCTTCCTCATGTGCTGTTTCCAGTATAACTGTGGTTAATGATCTATAGAGAGGTAGGGTTTGTGTCTTCCTAAATGGTCTCTCCAGAACTGGGTGGCCATTTGTACAAAGTGGCAAGAGCCTCTGAAACTGGATGAGAGTGGAGAGAGCAAAGGTGGCAGTAAAATTGTCATGGGCCTGCCTTCACTAATGCCGGGAAGAGTGGAACTGGCGGGGGGCGGGGGTGGATATTGAGTTGGTATGCCCAGGGCAGCCAGACATATTGTGAGCACATTGGTTGGCAAATATCCATGGTCTGAGCTCTTCCCTGCCCTGTGGTCCTCTTCACAATCCAGAAACTAAAGAGTGAATGTGCAGTGCTGTATGGGGAGACTAGAGATCCCTGGCCAGTGTTATTTCTATGGGCTGCTCCTGTGCAGTACCATTTGTTAAATACATTGAATATCGTCCCTGGGTAGGACCCACCAGAGCTGGATCTTGTAAGACCTTGGTCTTCCATCAGAGCCCTCAGAATTTATGTATTCCCTAATTAGGATATCCGTTGCTCCTGTCATTCCATCCAACCACCTTAGTAGTTTTAGGGTATTAAGCTTTGACCTTTAATCTGAGCAGGGAGTTTTGTAAGTCTTCTAGGGTTTATGGTCTTTATAGGGATGAGGGAGTGCAGAAAAAGGAATACTTTTTTTAAAATGTATCATTAAAAAAAAAAAAAGATTATTCGAGAAAGAGAGTGAGCACCTGTGTGTGTGCATGGGAATGAGGGCTGAGGGAGAGAGAGAGAATCTCAGACTCCCTGCTGAAGGCAGAGCCCAACTTGGGACTCAATGTCATGACCCTGATCTCAGGATCTGAGCTGAAACCAAGAGTCAATGCTTAACAGACCGAGGTACACAGGCGCCCCAAGAAGTCTGACTGGTTTACTCTAAGCCACCTAGGATTTCAGTTTTTCCCTTATAACTAGGATGAGGATGAGGAGGAATAGTTTGAAAAAACTTCACTTTAAAATCTTTACCCTCCTATTCTTGTCGCCAGGCATCAGCAGGTGGATTTAAAGATAACATCTTTGAGGGCGCCTGGGTGGCTCAGTTGGTTAAGCGACTGCCTTCGGCTCAGGTCATGATCCTGGAGACCCAGGAGCGAGTCCCACATCGGGCTTCCTGCTGGGCAGGAAGACTGCTTCTCCCTCTCTCACTCCCCCTGCTTGTGTTCCCTCTCTGGCTGTATTTCTGTCAAATAAATAAAATCTCTAAACAAAACAAAAATAGCATCTTTGATCAGCAGAAAAAAGAAATCCTTTTGGTTCTTTTTGATTTGTAACTTCCCCCTTCAAACAGTCCTCAGATATTAATTAAAACTTTCAGACTCAAGGTACCATCTTAATGGCTTTTCTTTGTAGCGGTTGTGATTTTTAAGGAATATTTAGTTTGATACCACCAGCTAAAATCCCGTGTGGAAAATGAATAAACAAATAGTAGTTAGAAACTGTGCCGTGATTTCTTTTCTAGTTCAATTTATTATTATTAATTTTTTTTTACCACAATAATTGGTCTGTTCTCTTACTAGTCAGTAGTAAATGTGGCCTACAAGGATGCCCTTCTTATTGTGGTCTGGAATCATCTCCCTGCTGCCCCTGTGCCCCCCCAGCAGTGATAAAACATCTTGGGCTACAGGAGGTAGTTATGGGCAAGTTGAGTCATTTGGAGGGGGTGAGGGGTGGGTGAGGACTTGTAGAGGCAGAGACTCCTTTAGTCCCAGCCTCCACCAATCTGACAGATCCCCAGATTGTGGGGAATAAAAACACGGAGATGGACAACTTCCTGAGATGAAGCAGGCTTTGCTGGGACTTTTTTTTTTTTTTTTACTGGAACAAAGGAAAACAACAAAACCAGACCCCTAAATACAGAGAACAAACTGGTGGTTGTCAGAGGGGAGGTGCGTGTGGGGGATGGGTGAAATAGATGATGGGGATTAAGAGATATGAACTCCGGAAGGAAGGAAAGGAAAGAAGGAAGGAAGGGAGGAAGGAAGGAAGGAAGGAAGGAAAGAAGGAAAGAAGGAAGGAAAAAGAAAATGGGACAAAGGAAAAAATCTGTTCTTTCATCTTTCATTAGCTGAGACATATGTCAATTGGTTAGTTTACAGTTCTTAAATATTTCAAGAAAACTTGCTTATTCTTCTTAAAAATATTGAACAAAAGGGACAATAATTCTTTTTTTTTTATTGTTACTTAAATTTTTTTTTCCAGTGATCCAAGATTCATTCCCCTTTCCCCACACCCAGTGCTCCACGCTTTAGGTGTCCCCAGTACCCACCACCAGGCTCTCCCATCCCTCCACCCCCCTCCCTCCAAGTCCCTCAGTTTGTTTCTGTGTCCAAAGTCTCTGTTGTTTCATTTCCCTCCCTGGATTACCCTAGTTCCCATCTACTTTCCTTCTCCCACTGTCCTCCAGGTTACCCCTCATGCACCGCAAATAAGTGAAACCATGCGATACTTGACTTTCTCTTCTTGGCTTATTTCACTCAGCATAATCTCTTCCAGTCCAGTCCATGTTGCTACAAAAGTTGGATATTCATCCTTTCTGATGGAGGCATAGTATTCCATTGTATATATGTACCACATCT
>PITA01035536.1:0-10413 GCA_004023965.1 Spilogale gracilis
TAGGGTCCAAATAGCACAATGACTGATATGGCAGACTGGACTTACCAGAGTGTTCTCTTGTTCTGGGACCCAATCAAAATGGACAGACTTTTGGGTAGTTTTGTAAATGGGTTTTGATGATTTACCTAAAATTATTATATGTGCCCTGAGAAATCAAGGAGCCTAACTGAACTTTGGTCTAAGTGAGGCAGGATTAGGGAGATACTACACCCCCCCTTAGTTTTATTCATCCAGAGGGCATTTTAATTACATGCCAACGAAGTCTGGTAGTCAATTTGAAGCTGCAATTTTTCCATGTAATTTCCAGGAAATTTTAATCATTAAAAATTGTATACAACACCTGGCATTTGCCTTAATCACCTGTTTTGATGCTTGTGAGGAATGAGTTGCTCGTGATTCTCCAGAGTTTGAGTCCCTAGGGCTACAGAGTTCGATACAACATCCTTGGTGTCCCAGTCACACCCAGCTTACAGAGAAACAGGGGAGTGGGGGCCTGTTTCTCTGTAGTAGGTAAGTTTATTCAGGTTTTCTATGAAACCATGGGATTATTTTTTCCTGATATGTGACTAGGGTCTTCTTTTTATTTTGCTTTTTATATTAAGTCACTGTAAATGCTATCCAGTTGTGAGCCCAACAGTATTAAAGAAAGGTTAATCCTCGTGGAAATATTCACCTTTAAGTCAATTTCCAGACATTTTACAAAGAATAGACTGAATTTGGATACACATTCATTTTACATGCACATTAAATTGGCACACAAACTTTCACAAATGAGTTAGTTTTAAGAGATTCCTACCTGATAAATCTTGGGAACCATAGACTTATCTACATAATGCCTGGGCTATAAGGGAAGCTAAGCTTTCCTATCTAAACCTAATAAAGTATACACTCCACTCAGAAGTCCAAAGGATGCATTGTCCTTCTGAACCCCTCAGGAGCTTATCTATTCAGCGAGAGAAGTAGTCTTTACTAAACAAAAAATGTTAAAATGGGGTTACAATGCTGTTTTCCTAGATTTTTCTAACATTTTGCTTTGACCTTAGAATAGAAACATATCTTCTTAATGATTTTATTGATTTGTGTGTACAGGCAAGGTAGAATGGCAATGTAAGTTCTGCACATTGTTTTAGACTCTCATTTATGCTTTTATGTGCAAACATTTGCTATCAGTTATGTACATATCATATTACTAGCATATGTATGGATGTTCACAGGGCAATGTGGTGATTATTTCTCTTTTTTAAGATTTTATTTATTTATTTATTTATTTGAGAGAGAGAGACAGAGCAGTGAGAGGGGCAGAGGGAGAGGGAGACGCAGGCTCCCTGCTGAGCAGGGAGACCAATGTGGGACTCAAACTCAGGACCTTTGAGACCATGACCTGAGCTGAAAGCAGACACTTAACTGACTGAGCCACCCAGGTGCCCCGGTAATTATTTCCTGAGGAAACACAGAAAACACAGAGTGCAGTGGAAATGCAAAGACATTTCAGACACTCAGCTCAGTTATACCCATAGCAGATCTGCACAGGGCATGTTATGTATGGAAGAAACTACAACTGATAACTGTTGCTTCTCTCTCTCTCTCTCTCTCTCTCTCTCTCTCTCTCTCCACCCCCCTCTCTCTCTCGTGTTTGTGTGTTTGTGTGTGTGTATGTGTGTGTGTGTGTACCCTAAAGCATTATGTATATTTGTCACTAACTCCATAAAGCTTCTCTTTGACAGAAACAACCCCTTCCTGTACTCCGCTTCCTTCACCTCCTTTCGAGGGCACTGTGGAGATGGCGGTAAGAAATCTGAGTGTGGAGACAACCTTTGCCCTCCTGGGTTTCACAGATTACCCAAAGCTTCAGATTCCTCTCTTCTTCGTGTTTCTGATCATGTACATTATCACTGTGGTAGGAAATCTTGGGATGATAGTACTCATCAAGATTAACCCCAAATTTCATACGCCCATGTATTTTTTCCTCAGCCACCTTTCTTTCGTTGATTTTTGTTACTCTTCCATTGTGACTCCCAAGCTGCTTGAGAACCTGGTCATGGCGGATAAAAGCATCTTCTACTTTAGCTGCATGTTGCAGTACTTCCTGTCCTGCACCGCTGTGGTGACCGAATCGTTCCTGCTGGCAGTGATGGCCTATGACCGCTTTGTGGCCATCTGTAACCCTCTGCTTTATGCAGTGGTCATGTCACAGAGGCTCTGTGTGCTGCTGGTGTCTGGCTCATATCTCTGGGGTATGTTTGGTCCCTTGGTACTCCTTTGTTATGCTCTCCAGCTGAATTTTTCTGGACATAACATAATCAACCATTTTTTCTGTGAATATACTGCCCTCATTGCTGTCTCAAGCTCAGACATACTCATTCCCCACCTGCTGCTTTTTGGCTTTGCCACTTTCAATGAGGTGAGTACCCTGCTGATCATCCTCACTTCATACATTTTTATTTTTGCAACTGTACTAAACATCCGTTCTACCAGTGGAAGGCACAAAGCCTTCTCCACCTGTGCCTCTCACTTGACCGCCATCACCATCTTTCACGGGACCATCCTTTCCCTCTACTGTGTACCCAACTCCAAGAACTCCAGGCACACTGTCAAAGTGGCCTCTGTGTTTTACACTGTGGTCAACCCTATGCTGAACCCCCTGATCTACAGTCTGAGGAATAAGGATGTGAAAGAAGCCGTCCGGAAATTAATAGACACAAAAGTCCCATTCCATTGAACTTATCTCAACAGATGTTTTTAATCCCAATGAACGGTGGGAACAGAGCCTTGTAAAAGCTTTAGGATATATTTGCATGAGGTCTTTTATATGACTTTGGTGTTACTATATTGTGAATTGGTGAGCTCAAATCCCCTGAAGATGCAAGGTAATTCTGGGATAAATTTCATAGGATGTCGATCCATATGGATCGCCTAAAAACAAACACATAAAATATTACAAAGCCCAAGAGATGATTCAGTGTGGGGAATAAAGATACTGAAGGACCATATTAACTCACCATAGAAAACGTCTTTCTGATTTGTTACTACGTGCGAAGACTAGTTACTTGCCTTTAAAGTTTTGTGTGTTGTAGTCACTGAAGCACTGTCATTGTTGGGAGGTGCTGATGGATTTGCTGTGTGATAAAAGGACAGGGGGCTGATTCTTTTCTGACACCTTCATTCTTTGGGCTCCATGTATCCTATGAATGGATGACCTTGCACTTCAAACAGCTTATGTTAAAAGGTACACAAGTAAGGGCATTGATACCTGTTTGTAGATAATGACACAGAGTTTCAAGAAACTAGTCTAGAAATGACTGAAATGATTATCTGTGATCAAAGGGTCTCAATTCTGTGGACTATGAATCTAATATCTTTTCAGGGTATTATCAAAGCTATTAGTCTGAGAGGTCACAGAAGTTAGTTTTCCCCTAGATTGTCTGGGACAAGCTCTAGAGTCATTTCAATATTCTTACATTATGCTCAGATAGGATTACTCAGAAGGCTGTATTCCCAGTATTATCAGGTCTGGAAATCTCTATAAGCATCATCTGGTCTAATTCATATGTATCAGGCTGGGGATAAAGGCAATATATGTTTTATTTGGGAATACTGGGGAATCATTTCAAAGTTTCTGTTCTAATGTTTATATGAATGACTAAATAAGCACAACTATCTGGTAACAAACACTTAAAATTAAATTAAATGACAATAATAAGGCTAAAGTAATTTTAAATTTAAATTTATTAATATTAAATACAGTGTCATATTGGGGCAAATAGAGAACCATATAAGAAAAAAGTAAAACTGGACCTCTTCCTATTTCACACCCCAAAAGAGAGAGTTCTAAAGGCAAGTTTAAAGCTTGGATTATATGAATATACAAAACTTCTTGGCAAAATAACATAAAAGAATTAAAATGACAAAACTGAGAAAAAGTCACTACTTATATCCCATGTAGTAGAGAAGAAAATGATGATAATATAGGAAAATAGACATAAAATATAATTAAGTAGTCTATATAAAAGGAATAAAAATAGCCTTTAAATATTTAAAGAATTTTTTTTAGCCTCAAACTAATAGAAATACAAATGAAATCTGCCCTGAGCTATCATTTCTCACCTATTAGAATGACAGAAATTCTAAAGTTGAATAATATATCCTGTAAGTGAATCTGCAAGAAAATAGATACTTTATACATTGGGGTCAGGAAGATCACATGTTTCATGTGATAGGGGCTACTAGCCACCTTACATCCACATTCATCCTCTTCCAACATTCATGCTGCTAGGAATCATTCCCAAAGACAGAATAGCAGAAAAACTATAAGTAACATACTCACTAGCATTATTTATAATAACAACAGACTGGGTGCCATCCAACATAAAGGTGGTTGAATAACCTATGGCTCACAATAAAAAGCACCTGGTTGTTCATCCTTTCTGATGGAGGCATAGTATTCCATTGTATATATGTACCATTTGTAGCAACATGTACTGGATTGGAAGAGATTATGCTGAGTGATCAAGTAGATCAAGTCAAGTAGAAAAAGTCAAGTATCACATGGTTTCACTTGCTTGTAATGCATAAGGGGTAATACAGAGGACAGTAGAAGGAAAGGAAATGGGAAGTAGGATAATTCGGGGAGGGAAATGAAACATGAGAGACTTTGGGCTCAGAAACAAACTGAGGGTCTTGGAGGGGAAGGGGTGGGGTTGGGAGAGCCTGGTGGTGGGTACTGAGGGCATGTATTGCATGGAGCACTGGGTGTGGGGCATAAACAATGAATCTTGGAACACTGAAAAAATAAAATAAAATATATATTAAAAAAGTATCTGGTTGTGAAAATGGAAAGAGGAAGGTTTCTATTTATTGATGTGGAGGACATTTTCCATGTTCTCCAGTACATTTTCTTAAGGGAATAAAGACAAGATGTAGAAAAGTTTTTCTAGTATGATAACTTGTGTGAAAGAAAAAGAGGAAACAAAGATTGGAAGAGATGAAAGGAAACTTTTAGGAGTGTACCTGTTTTACCTGTAATAAAGCCTTTATTTAAGGGAAATTTGATATTGGCCATATTTTAAAATACATTATTTAGATCAAAAAGTAAAAATAAATCTTTAAAACTTGAAAACAGATAATAAGGAATCTGTTTATAATGTTGGAAACATGGTACCACAGTGTAAAACATTTTCTCTAAAGGACAACATTTGAGTAAAGCTTCCCATTGTGCAATGTTTATTTTAGTATAAATAAGTAAATATTAAAACACCATTGAAACTAAAGTTATCAGCATAAGAGAGAAATTACCAATCCAAAGTAAGAAAATGTAAGTAAAAGTTTTCATCTTAATTTGAACTAGAAATCTACATTGAAACTATTGTTTTTTTTGCTCTTCTATATAATCAGTATCAATGAAAATCCTTATTCCCTAAATTTCCCTGAAAGAAAATAATTGCTTTCTAAACAGAACTGGAGTTTTTGTTTTGTTTTGTTTTGTTTGGACAAATAGCTGATCTGAAGTCTGAGGTAGAGATTTAAATGAACCTTTAGCAACTTTATTTTCCAGAAAGCAAGAATAGTATTAACAGTTTGATCATTTCAAAGTGACATAGGAGGCAATTTGAAATGGCTCTAACTAGCTTATAGTTGACATACAAATGAATATTGACTGTAATTAATTTAAAGCCATCAAATATGCTTAAGTATAAACATTTAAATCTAGATACTTTTAAAAAAGTCATTGGCTTTCCTTCTCCTACTGTCTTCTGTATTACCCCTTATGCACCACAAGTAAGTGAAACCATGTGATACTTGACTTTCTCTACTTGGCTTATTTCACTCGGCATAATCTCTTCCAGTCCAGTCCATGTTGCTACAAAAGTTGGATATTCATCCTTTCTGATGGAGGCGTAGTATTCCATTGTATATACGCACCACATCTTCATCCATTCATCTGTTGAAGGGCACCTTGGCTCTTTCCACAGTTTAGCGACTGTGGCCATTGCTGCAATGAACATTGGGATACATATGGCCCTTCTTTTCACTACATCTGTATCTTTGGGGTAAATGCCCAGTAGTGCAATTGCAGGGTCATAATAAAAGATCAATGTGACCAAAACAAAGAAAATAAGTCATTGGCTACTATTAAACATTGCTGGGGTTTTAAGGCATTACTCTTAAAACTGGTAAATAAAGAGATAAATATTTATTCTGTCTTTCCTTTATGAATTGTATTTCAGGGTTACCTAATCGTTTATGAGGGAAAATTCAGAAAGAATAAAAGCAGAATATAAGATGGAATTAGAAAATCACTATTTCTGATCTCTGAATAAAAAATGTGGATCAAGGTAATAGCTTCAATAAGTGTTAAAATCATTAAGCAAAATGTTGGTGGGCCATGCTAAAATCAAGTAATCTGGGTGACACTATCTGAATTCACAGATCACACTGAGGATCACTGTCAGACAATCAGTTAACATGGGCTTTGTAATTTGATGCAATGGGAGTCATCAAAACCACATATGAAGAATTCTTACCTGAAAGAAACTACAAAAGTGACCCAGAACTAAAATTTCTTGGTGTATCAGTTAAAAAAAACACTGGATCAGGAACAAGTCAAGGGACACTAAACAAAGCAGTAAGCCAGATGAGGGGCATGCAGCATTCCACAAATGGTCCAATGTTTCCACAAAACTACCTGAACACACATACATGTAGGTACCACGTGCACATGTGCCTGAACACGCACACACACACACACACACACACACACAACTGTTAGGCAATACATGGAACAAATGTTACATAATACGTTGTGTGTGTGTGTTTTTTTTTAAGATTTTATTTATTTGACAGGGAGAAACACAGCGAGAGAGGAAACACAAGCAGGGGGATTGAGAGAGGGAGAAGCAGGCTTCCCGCAGAGCAGGAAGCCTGATGTGGAGCTCGATCCCGCATCTTGGGGGTCATGACCTGAGCCAAAGGCAGTCATTTAACCAACTGAGCCACCCAGGCACCGCCAATACATTGTTTTCATAAGAAAATAAACTTAGGGGTGCCTGGGTGGCTCAGTTGGTTAAGCGACCGCCTTGGGCTCAGGTCATGATCCCGGAGACCCAGGATTGAGCCCCACATCAGGCTCCCTGCTCGGCAGGAAGCCTGCTTCTCCCTCTCTCAGTCCCTCTGCTTGTGTTCCTCTCTCACTGTGTTTCTCTCTGTCAAATAAATAAAATCTTTAAAAAAAAAAAAGACAGGAAACTTAGCTACAACCAAATCTGTGTGGAATTTTGTAAGAATATATTTTTGTTAGGTGCTATTTTGGCATATGTACACATTTTTGTTTCTTTGAATATTTTTAAGACTTAATGCTTTAAAATTACACAGATAAACCTTTTTTAAAAAATTTATTGTCTCAGATTATTCCTGCAGATCTGAAATACTCAGTGGTAATTTCTTTTCTTTTTTTCTTTTTTTAAAATAAGTTTTGAAAGTAGGTGGATTCTTTCTTTTTTTAAAGATTTTATTTTTCATTTGACAGAGAGAGAGATCACAAGTAGGCAGAGAGGAGGAAGCAGGCTCCTTGCCAAGCAGAGAGCCTGATGTGGGGCTCGATCCCAGGACCCTGAGATCATGACCTGAGCCGAAGGCAGAGGCTTTAACCCACTGAGCCACCCAGGTGCCCTCAGTGGTAATTTCTTAATGAAAATGTACTAAAAAACTACTCAGCATCATCTGATATTTTATTATTTTAAGAAATACCAACATAGTGGCATAAGTAGGGCTTTAAAGGATACCCACAGATATACTCAAGTAGGTTCCCTTATTTTTCTTTCTGCCATAAATAATGTCTCCATGAAAGATCCAAGTTATAATTCTTCAAGCAGAGTTTAGACAGTGGAGAACATCACCTTAACTGCAGAATTATTGAGATGCATAAGAAAACTGAGTGTGTCATTTTTCAAGTTTTTATTTGAATTCCGCTTAGTTAACATACAGTGTACTGTAAGTTTCAGGAGTAGAATTTAGTGATTCTCCACTTACACACACTACCCAACAGTGCTCATCACAAGTTCATTCATGAATATCCATCCCCTATTTACCACTCCCCTATACCAGTAACCCTCAGCTTATTCCCTATAGTTAAGAGTTTGTTTCCTGGTTTGCTTCTCCACTCCCCCCAATATGTTCCCCTGGTTTGTTTCTTTAATTCCACATACGAATGAAATCATATGGTATCTGTCTTTCTTTAGCTGACTTACTTTGTTTGGCATAATACCCTCCAGCTCCATGCATGTCAGGTGTTGGTGAGGATGCAGAGAAAAGGAAACCTCTTACACTTGATGGGGATACAAACTAGTGCAGGCACTCTGGGAAGCACTATGCAAGTTCCTCAAAAAGTTAAAAATAGAACTAGCCTACAATCCAGTGATGGTACTGCTAGGTTTTTTTTATCCAAAGGATTAAAAAATATTGATATTTAAGGATACAAAAATACTAATTGGAAGGGATACATGCATCCCAATATTTATTAACTTTATTAAACAACATTATAAAATAATGGAAAGAGCCTAAATATCCATTCATTGAGTGGATGAAGAAGATGTGGTATATACATAAATCTATGGCCAACTAATCATCAACAAAGCAGGAAATAATATCCAATAGAAAAAAGACAGTCTCTTCAATAAATGATGTTGGGAAAAACTGGACAGCCACATGCAGAAGAATGAAATTGGACCACTTTCTTATATCATACACAAGAATAAATTCAAGATGGAGGAAAGATCTAGACATGAGCCAGGAATCCATCAAAATCTTAAAGGAGAACACAAGCAGCAACCTCTCTGACCTCAGCGACAGCAACTTCTTACTTGACACATGCCTGGAGACAAAGGAAACAAAAACAGAAATGAACTATTGAGACTTCATCAGGATAAATCTTCTGCACAGTGAAGGACACAACCAATAACTAGAAGACAGCCTGTGGAGTGGGAGAAGATATTTGCAAATCACATATCTGACAATTGTTTGTATCAAAAAATCTACAAAGAATTTATCAAACTCAATATTCATAAAAGAAATAATCTAGTTAAGAAATGGGCAGAAGACATGAATAGACATTTTTCCAAAGAAGATATAGAGATGGCTGACAGACGCATGAAAAAAGATGTTCTACATCACTCATCAACAGGGAAATACAAATCAAAACCATGATGAGATATAACCTCCCACCTGTCAGAATGGAATGGCTAAAATTAACAACACAGGAAACAATAATGTTGGTAAGGATACAGAGAAAGAGGAAACCACTTACACTGTTGGTGGGAATTCAAACTGGTGAGCCCATTCTGGAAAACACTATGGAGGTTCCTCAAAATGCTAAAAGTAGACCCTACCCTATGATCCAGCAACTGTACTTCTATGTATTTATCTAAAGGATACAACAATACAGATTCAAAGCAGTACATGTGCTCCAATGCTTATAGCAGCATTATCAAAAATAACCAAACTATGAAAGAGTCCAAATGTCTATTAACTGATGAATAGATAGAGATAATGTGGCATATATATGCATATGCAATGTAATATCACTCAGCCATCAAAAAGAATGAAGTCTTGCCATTTACATTAACATGGATGGAGCTAGAGTGTGTTATGTTAAGGAAAATAAGTCAGAGAAAGACAATTATCATATAATTTCACTCATATGTGGAGTTTAAGAAACAAAACAGCTCACCATATAAGAAGGGGGAAAAAAGAGGGAAACAAACCATAAGAGACTCTTAATAATAGGGAACAAACTGGGGGTTGATGGAGGGTGGTGGGTGGGGCATGGGCTAAATGGGTGATGGGTATTACAGAGAGCACTTGTTATGATGAGCACTGGGTGTTACATGTAAGTGATGAATCACTAAATTCTATTCCTGAAACCAGTATTATGCTCTATGTACACTATACGCTAACTAACTAGATTTTAAACAAAAATTTGGGAAATAAAAGAAGATGTGGTTTTCCAAAGCGGCTGCACCAGTTTACATTCCCACCAACAGTGTAAGAGGGTTCCCTTTCTCTGCAGCCTCTCCAACACTTGTTGTTTTCTTTCTTGTTAATTTTGGCCATTCTGACTGATGTAAGGTGGTATCTTAGAGTGGTTTTGATTTGAATTTCGCTGATAGCTAGTGACGCTAAACATTTTTTCATGTGTCTGTTAGCCGTTTGTATATCTTCTACGGAGAAGTGCCTCTTCATGTCTCTTGCCCATTTTTTGATGTGTTCATCTTCTTTTTGGGTGTTGAGTTTGAGTAGTTCTTTATAGATCTTGGATACCAGCCCTTTGTCTGTAGTGTCATTTGCAAATATCTTCTCCCATTCTGTGGATTGCCTCTTTGTTTTGTTGATTGTTTCCTTTGCTGTACAGAAGCTTTTTAT
>PITA01035537.1:0-10403 GCA_004023965.1 Spilogale gracilis
TTTTTTTTTTTGCTGGAATTCAGCTCTCTTCAGGGAGCTCCCCGAAATGTGGTCACCTGGCCTTCCTCCATCTTGACCCCCCCTCTGTATGTTCTCTATCCATAGAAGAGGGGATTGGAAGGCTTTTCAATCATCCTGTATCCAACCAGACAGACTTTAAAGGGAGTCCCTGGAGTATTTGCTGCATTTCCTCTGAAGAGTGGGGACTGGTGGCTTGATTTCTGATACCTTCCTGAGAAACATGGAAGTGACAGCCTGGCCATGGCCCACAAAACAAAGACAGAGGATTTACTAAGAGAGAGCAATTACTGTGTTATTTATATTGTCAACCATGTGGAAAAGTAGAGGCAGATTTCCTCAATCAAAATTGAGACAAAAGGATTGCAGAAGACCATTCAGTGACCCTGAAAGATATCATATAGAATATAAAGACCATGGTGAGTAGTGCTTGCCTCATACTTGAGTATCTAAAGTTGAGAATCTATGGCTCCTGAACTGTGGATAATAGAGGGCTGTGTGAAGGTTAAGCAGCCTTTTCCTTCACATTTTGTAAAGTAAAAACCTGCATATTTTCTGGGAATTTGATATGGACCCCCAGGAAGTAAAGTGGACTGAGGTCTTCTTAAATTCCTACAGAAGACCACAGAAAGAGATAAAGGAGCTCCAATTAAAGTAAGTGGAAGGTGAGTCATAACTGACCAGCCAAAGGAGAGGCAATATCCAGGAGGAAAAGAGAACCCCAGCCTAGAAGGTATTTGAAGAACCTGTGAAAATGTCCCTGAATAAAAGTCATCTGTAGTCAACTCATGCCAAGAGGACACTGATACTGGACCGCCTCACCTCTATATTAACCAGGTAAAGGCCTGCCCTTCTCCTTCTAACTCTTCTTCCCCAGTCCACCCCTGAAGGGGTATGGATCAGCAGCTAGCCAATGAGAGAGGTAATGAATGAATAGAGGAATGAAGACAACCAAGAACCCCTTTTCCACAGCAGTCTTCCACCTTGAAATAGGCTGGATCATGAGGAGGAGGAAAGTGTTAGCTTTGAATGATTTTAGAGTTGTGATATCACATCACCAATGCTTGAATGCGAAAAAAGTTATTTTTATTGTCTCAAAATAACTGGGATATCCAAGAGGTCTGTCTGAGATTAATCCAGGGACTGAGGAAAAGGAGAACCATAAGACAAGTTTAGTGGGAAAAGGCAAGAAAGAATAATGTTGTTTTCAAGATTGCACCTTATTAAGTTTAGCTCTTTCCAAAATTGGGATATGTTCAAGTATTATATCAAATGGGTAGGATGAGCCCATGGGGGAAGCATGGTACCTAGTAGATGGCTCTAATTGTTTCCAGAAATTCCTAAATTAGGTCATATGTGGCAATAATATTTTATTAGATATATAATTATTCAAGCTTTGATCATCTACTGTATGCCAGGTACTGTTTGGAGTTCTGGGGACATAACAATGAATAAGACATATGGGTCTCTCCTTACTAAAGTTTGAATTCTAGAAGGTGGAGTTATAATAAATTAGAAAAATAAATGAATGGGATTCCTGGGTGGCTCAGTCAGTTAAGTGTCTGACTCTTCATCTTAGCTCAGGTCTTGAATTCAGGGTCATGAATTCAGGCACCATGTTGCTCAGCATGGAGCCAACAAACAAACAAACAAACAAACAAATAAATAAATAATAAGTTTGAATTGTGTAAATGTTACAGAAAAAGGACAGAGAAACATGACAGAGAGTGATGGCATGTGTTTCTGGGCAGAGAGGCTTAATAGAGCTCATCATGGAAAATCTCTTTAAAGAGATAATAGATGAATTTAATACTGAGAAAACCAGACATGAAAATATGGAAGATGGGTGTCTTTGGTAAAAAGAATGTCAGACGTAAAAGGCCCTAAGACAGGGAAAAGCAAGGTATATTTAAGCAGTAAAAAAGAAACAATAAGGCTTGAGCAAAGGAAATAAGATTGGAAAAGGCCAAAGTACACAAGATCTTAGATATTACAATAATGCTATGCTGAATACTTCTGCGATGTCAGAATTGGGGGTATTGTGCACACCAGTTACAAAGATTAAGATTACTTAAGATCACAAGATGGCAGCCCCCTGAATTAAAATAAACCATGAAACATGCCCTAGTAAATCTATGAATAAGCAACTGTTTGCTGCACTATGCACCATGTGACTCTTGAAATGCTCCCATTTTCATGCTGTAATTACCACTGAACACAACTCAAAGCACATCCTCATGTATCTATGTGCCGTGGGCCTGCTGAGGCATGAACTCCAACTAGAAAAAAACCCATCTATCTCAGATGTACTCTCACCTTGCACCACACCAGTTAATTTCCCATCTTAGGAGAGAGGAGATGAGTTTCCAAGGTATCTCAGACCAGCAACTGGATATAGTTGTCTAGACAATGATGGCTGATGAGTTCCCAGAGCATTCCATACAGCCTCTCCATCAAAGCTTTAATTCTAAGACAATTGCTTTATAACTATTGCTTCCCCATCAGAGTTTTTTGCTGAGGCTGTTTTAAATGATCTGTCATGGTAGGATACATATATATATGTGTGTGTATATATACATATATATATATATATATGTGTGTGTGTATATATATATACACATTTATATGTATATATACACACACACACATATATATGTGTATATATATATATATATATATACACATTTTTTTAAAATATCTATAAGGGTGCCTGGGTGGCTCAATCACTTAAGCATCTGCCTTCGGCTCAGATCATGAACCCAGGGTCCTGGGATCGAGCCCCATGTTGGACTCCCTGATTGAAAGGGAGCCTTCTTTTTCCTCTCCTCCCTCCTCCTGCTCTCTCTCACTATCTCTGTCTCTCTTTTAAATAATAAATAAAATCTTTAAGATAAATAATTTTCTATAGTATTCAAAATTTCTCATTCATATGTGTATATATGAGATACATGTGTGATAATATGTGATATATTATTTTAAAATATATTTTTATAAATTGTGTATATTTCTACATAAATATATTACATTATCTATATATGTATGTATGTATGTATATATATATATGATGACCCTTGCACAACTGCAAAATGCTCTTATAAGTTCATTATGAGAGAGAATCAAGATTTACCTTATTATGTCTCATCTTAGACATACATCTAGAATATTGGTGAGATATTCTCCACATCCCTATGGAAGGATGAAATGCAAAAATACCATATAACATTAACTGTGACTGGCAATGTGCTTCTAAGAAAGAAATATTAAGACTAAAACAAACCACCACCAAGAAGTAAACAAAATTCTCCTAAAGCCCAGACTGCAAGATTAGCGGTTAGTAAGGTTTTTGGACTTAAGTCTATTGTTTTTCACAAAGAATTAGCCTGAAGAGACCTAGAGATCTCTGTCGTAACTTCTGAAGATCCTTGAAAATATTATAACTTAATCCCCCATCCCTACAAAGTCCCAAAAAATTTCTTAGGGAAGTCAGCCAGGAAAAACAAAAAATCTCATAGAACATAGGCTTCTTTAATAATAGAACCGTACTCCCCCAACTTCTCAATTTTTTTACCCATTGAATCCTAACAGCTCCAGAGACATACAGAACCTAATGCTTTGAATCCCTCTACAGGGGACTGGTGAGGGATCATTTCAAGTTTACTATATTTGAAGTCCGTGTGGGAAATTTCATCCATTCCTTATTTGTTTTGCCATCCTCTTAATTCTTTGATTTCTTTCTGACAGTCACTAAAATTGTGTCAGTGCTGGAGACTGTGGACATTTGCATCCAGGTGTCGGTCAGTGAATGCTTTTCAGTAACCACTGAAGATGCTTCTACTATTGTTTTTCAAGCAAGTTAATTGAGCCCAGGGTCCTCTAGGACAAAGATCATGCTGGGCGCACTGTGAATTGGGCTGGTTCTCACCAAAATTCTAGATGACATTACGTTTGGCTTCCTTCTGTGTAATATAAGGAAGGCACAGAGTAAATGCTCATTAGAAGTTAGTCTCCTCCTCTTTTCCTGAGCTCTTTCTACTTCTGGGAATCTCTAATTAGAATGCCAAGATGGGCACTACTGAGGAATTGGTGTCGATGGCGACCCTTACAAGCAAAACACATGGTGCCACATTACACAAGGCCTGTTACAGGATAGTTATTCTGTCATCACCCACTGAGGACCCACATAAATGAATCTTTTAGACAGTTGGCACCATTTCAAACATACAATACTTTCTAGCAAAATATATAATTTTGTTTCTCAGTGTGTTTCTGAATTAAAATTACAAACCTAGGTGGCGCCTGGGTGGCTCAGTTGGTTGAGCGACTGCCTTCGGCTCACATCATGATCCCGGAGACCCAGGATCGAGTCCCACATCGGGCTCCCTGCTCGGCAGGAAGCCTGCTTCTCCCTCTCTCACTCCCCCTGGTTGTGTTCCCTCTCTAGCTGTGTTTCTCGCTGTCAAGTAAATAAAATCTTTAAAAAAAAAAAAAAAAAAAAAGACTGAGATCCCTAAGGTCTTGACTTTCATCTGGGCTCTGTCCCAGAAGAGCTGCTGTGTGACCTGGAGCCAAGGCACTTCTCTTCCTGGGACTAAGATTATCACCTAGGGAGATACAGGTTACATTTTTACGTCCTTTGAATTGTAAAAGTCTGTGGTTCATGGTGCCAGAAGACAGTATCAGTCAACATCCAGGCTACCATATCTCCCTGAGGTCTTTCGGTGCCATTAATGTACTACTTTCACACATCAGGGTTGCTTGCAGGAAGCGGACTATTCTTTCATAGTTTATATACAATTTAGGATCCGCTTGTGTTACATGATATTCCTGGGTGATTAAATTTTAATTAACATTAATGGGTAAAATTCTAGAATTTTATGGGAACCACAGATAAGAGGTCCCAAAGAGAGAGCTGACCTTCAACTTCATCTCTGGATATACAACATTTCAATATTTTGAATCGATCCAAAATATAGCAGAAAGAGTATTTTCATCTTCCATTACATGTGTGAAACTTCCATTACATGTGTGAAAGAGACATCTCTTTAAATAGAAAAACTACTTTGAAATTCTGTTTGCTGGCTGTGGATACTGATTAGCTCTCTGCAGAAGAATTTTTGTTTCAAGTATAAGAAAAATGCTTGTAGTCATTAATGAGTACTCCCATATAAGAATGATAAAGGTCCCATGACATTTGGTCCATAGACTGTCTAAAGCCTAGGCTGTGTCCTCTGAGGTTTGAGGGTGAGATTCCACACTGAGGTCTGAGGTAATTTAGACAAAGATTAGAAATTATCTTAGCCATGCTAATGCAAATGGCTTTAATTGAAACATTTGGTTTAAGGGCCAAAGCGAATCAAATATTGTGAGATGTTTCAATTACACTGATTGGTTCTCTTGAAAGAAAGATTTCATATGCAATAATTTCATTCTATGTTCCATCTGCTTCTCTGAGCTCTTAGGAAAGCCATCTGATGTCGAGTTTCCTTGCTATCACAGAGGGTAATTAGATCTCACTATGGTATGGATGACAAGCACCATTTCATTGTAGCGCATGTGTACCTGACTTAGGCATGTGGCAGGGGCTCCAATTTTCTCTAACAGTCGTCCTCAACCTGGATTGCACAAGATAATTCACTGGGATCAAGAGGAAAATATTAACATGTATTTGTATTTATTTTTAATAGAAATAAAAGGTGAGTTTACTAGCATTTATATGGCTTCTGTGGTTGCTGTTATGGTTACTGGCATTTACCCAGCATGTGTGATAAGAGATGTCCTGACAGAAAAGGTGACTTAAAAAGTCACAGGGTTTAAACTACCAAGTATTTGCCCAAAGACTAGAACACCAATTCTAAAAGATATACGCACCCCTATGTTTACTATAGCATTGTTGGCGATAACTAAATTATGGTAGAAGTTCCAGTGCCCCTTGTTAGGTGAACAGATAAGAAGATGTGGCATGTGTGTGTGTGTGTGTGTGTGTGTGTGTGTGTCTGTATATTGTTCAGCCATAAAAAGCAACAAAATCTTGCCATTTTCAGCAATACAGATGGATCTAGAGAGTATAATGCTAAGTGAAATAAGAGAAAAGAAAATACCATACAATTCCACTCATATGTGACATTAAATAAACAAAACAAAGGAAAAAAGAAGTCAAGCCAAAAAACCAGACTCTTAACGACAGAGAACAAACTGATGGTTACAAAAGAAGAGGGGTTCACAAGTGAAACAGGTGATGGGGATTAAAATCGTAGTAATTGTGATCAGCCCTGAGTAATATATAGAATCGTTGAATCACTCTATTGTACTATTGTACACCTGAAATGAATATAACACTGTATGTTCACTCTACTGGATTTTTTTTTTAAGTCAAAGGATTTAATAAAATCCTTGTTTATTTTCAGTGTTTTGCAACTTAATTCATTCCTGTTTCTCCAGTTAAGAGAAACAATAGGTAAATTAATTTTACTAACTCTCACAACATGCCTGTGTGGCTTGAAAAATTTATAGAAAGGCCCTGTGCATTAGATAGACTATTTATCATGTAAGCACAAGCAAACAAGAAAATGGCAAAGGACGCTTCTTAGAACATGGCCCCTCCTCTCCAGTTTGTATCCTGTACTTCGCCTCTGAAAAGCCTTACCTTATTCTCTACTATTCCAAATCAAATTTTTCATTGGCTCCCACTTCAAGTTCCATTCTGCCCATGATATCTAAACTTCTGATTACAGACTTCCATGGATTGACATCACCTTAGCTGAACCTAGGGCAGAAATGGCCATTCTTATTCCTTTGATAATGAAAGAGGCATGGCTTTATGACAGCTCCTCTATTATTATTTAACATCGAGTTTTTGTGTCTTCTTTCTCCAGTTGCTATGACAGATATGAGTTTTGTGTTTTCTAAAAGATGACTTTCTGTCCAATAAAACTTTCTGCAATGAGGAAGTGTTTTAAATCTATACTGTCTCACATGGTGACCACTGATCACAGGGGGCTTCCTGAGCACTTGAAAAATCACTAGTGCAGCTGAACTTTTATTTTATTTTAAATTATTTCAATGTAAATAAGTTCATGTGCTTACTACCTACCATATTAGATACTCTGGCTCTAAAACATCTGACATGGTCTTCTAAATATAGCAAGTGTTCATTTTTACTCCTTTGCTCCAAAGACAAGAAAAACCTCATCCAGTTATTCCCCATGCCTCAGTGCCCCCGCGGCTGAAAGCCTCTCATCACTTCCTAATGAATCCTTTTCCTTACTTGAAAACTGCTTTGCTCCCAAATCACTGAGAAGTTTAGAAAAGAGTCTTTGTCACAAAGATTCTGCCACATTTAGCTTTACATTTATCACTATATAGGTGACCTTTGAGAAAATATTTAATTCTAAACTCTCTTTTCACTCTCAATCTTGACCTTCCTTTTTCGTATGTTGTACATACAAAAACATTTTAATATCACCTCATTAAAATGCATAACTGGAAATAAAAGTATGGATCACTTAAACACGCAGGGCATTTTTTCAAGATGTCATGACTCAGTTCAGAATATCTGTGCCTTTTTTCAGAGTAAAACTGACTCCTACATTAACATTCCCATACCAACTGACTTATCAAACCACAAGGTCACAAGTTCACAGAGATTAGACAAGAAAGCGAAAGGCTTCAAGCAAGAGAGGGTAAAAAGGAACTTCATATTTTATCATTTTAATTTTTTAAAAGTAATAACACACATATATATATTGACATGGAAAATTTGGATGTATACAAATGAAAATGTTAATGGCAGTTTTATCTAGAGGGTAGAATTTCTAGTGCTTCTTTTAACATGTTCGTGTATTTCAAGTGCACTAACATAAAAATTGAATCTATTTTGCATGTGTAATGAAAACACTCATAAAAATAAAATGATGAATGCATATACATTTTGTAGTCTGGTATATTGATTATATATCAAACTATTAGGAATTTAGTTACCTGATACTTTGTATTTCACTTGTTCCCTGATTTCAGAGGTCCTGTTTTTGGACACATACCTCCCTTGACTTACGGGAAGCTCACACACACCCACCTGCTGTGGGCCTTGTGATTCAAGCATTTGCTGAAACAACTGCATCCACCATTGTTTTCTGCTGCATTTTCCAAACTCTTCTAGGGCAGGCAAGTCTTTGAATCTCAAATAGTTCCCTTTCATTCATCTCAAACAGTTTTCTCTACACCTGTGCCTTCCAGTCCATTATTTAACCCCCCACACACACTGTAAACTGTCTGACCTTCTGCTGTCCTTCCTTTGCCCTCAGAGCCATCCCCTTCATTAGCAGGGAGGATTGAAAGAAAACCACAACCCAAGAGAAATGACTGCAGTGAGCTACCACAGGAAAACCGGGGGTTCTGGGTGCTGGCACCAGCTAGGCCAGTACCACATTCATTCATCAGTTCATTCCCCAAGGTCACATTTATAAAGTACATGTGATGTACCAGGCAACTGCTCCATATCTGTGGAATGGTAGTGAGAGGGAAAGACCCAAGTCTCTGCCCCGAAGCTGGACCCTGGCTGAGCCACATCACTTCTCTCAACGTGTGCTCTCTCTCCTGTTCTGTAGTGGTGGAGAGGCTCTCAAAGGTCCTCTTCAGCTCTATAGCCTTTGGATTTATAGCTCCATTAACTCAGAAACAGAAGGCTATGCCTGTGCCCACCCCAAAACAAACACACAACTTTGGGGACAAGATAAAGGAAAGAGGAGGAAGGTGTGCCCTCTGAGAGTCCTCCAACATCTGTAGGAATAAACTCAGCAAGAGTAATGTAATGACATTTCCTATTAATGACCTCATAAATATTTTTACTACCTTGTCTTGAAATCCTAGGCATTATTGACTCAAGTCAAAATAAAATGAAATAATCTCATATTATTTGGTATCTGGCTAGGATAATGGCCAATGTTGTCCAGGAACAGGCCACTCACAACGTATTGCTTTTGTGTATACCCATATTCCAGAATGCAATGGTTTCAGGTCAACACAGATACCTAAAACTATGCATCTTTCAGTTACACACTTAGATATAGCCTTCAATGTGTATTGTCAGAATGTCCATATGATTGAAAGAATGGTTCCCACACTGGTGAGTAAATGAACTTCTCCTTGCTGAGGCTATCAATAACAGACATTAATTGTCTGTGTTACGGTGTTAAAGCTCATAGTCATATACATATATCTCAAGGGATCAAGTTAATGATCTGAGATGTTATGACATGGAGCAAGGTAAGGAACAAAAAAAATACATGAGAAACGTTGTATGGTCTCATTAAAAATAAACTACACTAAGTACACAATCAAGAGCTTTTAAATGAAATGCAATGAGGAAAATCTTCCCATGTCCCTTTCTGTAATTAAATGGTGCTCTTTTCATGCAGTACTGAAGGTATTAAAGGACCTGCCTTTTTTTTTTATTGTTACTAAATTTTTTTTTCCCAGTGTTCCAAGATTCATTCCCTGTTCCCCACACCCAGTGCTCCACGCTTTAGGTGTCCCCAGTACCCACCACCAGGCGCTCCCATCCCTCCACCCTCCTCCCTCCAAGTCCCTCAGTTTGTTTCTGTGTCCAAAGTCTCTGTTGTTTCGTTTCCCTCCCTAGATTACCCTAGTTCCCATTTACTTTCCTTCTCCCACTGTCCTCCAGGTTACCCTTCATGCACCGCAAGTAAGTGAAACCATGCGATACTTGACTTTCTCTTCTTGGCTTATTTCACTCAGCATAATCTCTTCCAGTCCAGTCCATGTTGCTACAAAAGTTGGATATTCATCCTTTCTGACAGAGGCATAGTATTCCATTGTATATATGTACCACATCTACTTTATCCATTCATCTGTTGATGGACACCTTGGCTCTTTCCACAGTTTGGCGATTGTGCCCATTGCTGCGATGAACATTGGGGTGCATATGGCCCTTCTTTTCACTACATCCGTATCTTTGGGGTAAATGCCCAGTAGTGCAATTGCAGGGTCATAGGGTAGCTCTATCTTTAATTTTTTAAGGAATCTCCACTCTGTTTTCCAAAGCTGCTGCACCAGTTTACATTCCCACCAACAGTGTAAGAGAGTTCCCCTTTCTCCGCAGCCTCTCCAACACTTGTTGTTTTCTGTCTTGTTAATTTTGGCCATTCTGACTGGTGTAAGGTGGTATCTCAGAGTGGTTTTGATTTGAATTTCCCTGATAGCTAGTGACGCTAAACATTTTTTCATGTGTCTGTTGGCCGTTTGTATATCTTCTTCGGAGAAGTGCCTCTTCATGTCTCTTGCCCATTTTTTGATGTGTTCATCTTCTTTTTGGGTGTTGAGTTTGAGTAGTTCTTTATAGATCTTGGATACCAGCCCTTTGTCTGTAG
>PITA01035538.1:0-10409 GCA_004023965.1 Spilogale gracilis
GGCACAAATACCTCACAGGGTCCCTCTCCCCCATCCCTCTCGCTCTTCCTCACTCGGTTACAGGCATTTCCGTGGGTGTGTGAGAAGGGAAGAGAAGGGGAAAGAAGGGGAGGGGCAGGAGTTTCGCAGCACTGTGGAGACCCAGGAGGAAGCTCTCCTACCTGAGCCTGGTGCTGGCCTTCAGAAGCGGCCCTTCCAAACCTCACCTGCTGGTCTCCCCAGCAGACACCATGCACTGACGGTGCCCGCCCCAAGGGCAAGGGGGCCCGGGAGGAAGTGGGGTCTGCAGGTTAGCTGCAGTTCAGGTATGGGCAGCTGTGCAAGGCCTGTGTGGTCTTGCCACCATCCCCTAATTGCCGTTCGGCTTTGCAGTTTTCCCTCAGCGACTACTCCCTCACTGGATCCCCGGGGATCCCCAGGTCTTGTGGCCCAGGACCGTGTCCCTTTATAACGGAGCATCACTGAGGCGTCCTCAAGGGGACGAGCAAAGGCCTGGCGTCCTGATGAAACCATCGGAATACATGTGTTTAAATATGTAAAATGATTACCCTCAGGAGGCAGGACTGCTGTACACGGTACTTATGGACATCAGAAAGAGATCTCAGGAGACAACAAAGACAACCCGGTCTCAGCCTGAGTACGACAAGAAGTAGAAAACAATGAGGCTTTAATTCTGGCTACTACTAGAAGGAACTCAAGCTGCTTCCCCTTCTGCTGCCTCAGTTTCCCTTTTTGTAGCAGTAACACTCCTACCGTTTGGTCGCTGACCTTATGATTCAGAGGACCTCATTCACAAGGCCCCCCAGGTCTTGAACATGGCTCTCCTCTGCCTTCAGGGCTTGCTGGAGTGAGCTCACCTGCTGGAGTGAGCTCACCAACAAAAGCCCGTAATTGCTGAGCTCCCATAAGAGCTGAGTGGGCTCTTGCTCTCTGCAGACATTCTGAGGTTAGTTCTAATTTGAGGAACAGGAGCTCCTAGCTGACTGTCTTCACCCACACGGTGCGGTTTTGGCCGAGGTCTGACCGCAGTGTGAATGATTAATGAGTTAGGTCATTCTTTACGAGCACCTGCAAGGCATTCCGAGCACATTCACTGTTAAATCGGACACACTGCATCGGGCATTTAGAAAGGAAAGCCAGAGCGGAAGGTCACAAACACCCCAAGGCAAGAATGGAAAGTCTGGAAACCAGCCCTGACACCAATGAGCAGAGAGATGGGCAGTCAACATATATGGGAAAGAAAACACGAGGCACGTACGTGTGGGTCTCAGGTCCGAGGCCTCGGAACCAGCACTCTCCCCAGGAAAGTCGAGAGGCTCCGCCGCGTCTGTGTCGGGAGGAGGGTAGGGCGGGGGTGGGGGAAGCACTAATTGGGGGGGCCCCCGAGCAGAGCCTCTGGGAGGCTTTTGCGGCCCCCGCCGTCCAACACCTACATGGAATCAACGGGGGTGACTTCAGAAGGTTAAGCCCAAAGACTCTCTGCCCTCCCACAGAAGGCACGTGGCCATCACTCTCCTGGGGCGTCAAAAATAACCTCATGGCACCGAATGCAGCCACACCCGGCACCAAACCCAGCCACACCCGGCGCCAGATCTGACCACACTCGGCACCAAATGCAACAGCATCAGTACCCAAGTCAATCTCACCACGCATCAAATTCAACCACACCTGCCACGAAATCCAGCCACACCCGGTATCAAATCCAACCACACTCGGTACCAAATTGATGCTCACTGGGCACCAAATACAGACTCATGGCACCGAATCCAACCACCCCTGGTATCAAAGTCAGCCTCACCTGCCAACCAATCCAGCCACGCCCGGAAGCCAAATTCAAACTCCCCAGGCATCAAATCCCATCTCACTCACGCCTCAACATTTTATGCACACAGTGTCCTCTCCTTGAGCCAATCTGAAAATAACCTACTTGTTTGCAATTTGTTTCTGGCGGGCACAATTACTCCCAAAGGCAGGGCTTGAATTTTTATTCCTAAAACCCCCTCGGCAGCTCTGTCGCGTTAAAAGAACTCCTTTTATACATGTAAGTTTTTATTAGGGATTATTATTTTTTTTAGCTTCTTCTTGTTATTTTTATATCTATGAACTATCAGGGATTAAGCAGTCACTAAATCAGCTTGGCTCCATAAGCCCATTTCTATCAGCAATCTCTTCCATTGCTCGGGGTAATAATTTTCAGACTTTGTTTTGAAGAGGGTTCCGACTTGGAGAAAGAGTTAGGGGTGATATTTTTGCTCCATCTGACCTCTGGGACCCTTGGGGAGGCCCCCTCTTTGCTCTGTTGACCCCTGGGAAATCTGCTTGCCCTTTTATAAAAATGACTTTCTTCTGCTAATAAGATTTTTGAAGGTCAGTGACTTCATATAAGAATGTCATATAAATCACTTGCACCATAAGTCATACTTCCTAGGATTTCTTTTAAAAACACTTTCTTTAAGCTTTTATGTTTAGAGTCGTGTAGTAACTCAGAGTCTATGCTTTATGCTCACCGGATTATTAATAAATATGAAGAAATAGAATTTCTTCATCAAGAGGCATACATACTTACTCCTTCTCTTGATTACAGTTCTCTAGATGTGGGAGAATAGTGATGTTCCCATGGCTAGACATCATCTGTCTCCTCAAAGTGTGAAGAAGCCACAAGCAGTCGGGATGAGCACCGTCTGATTGGTCCCCACAAGGCATCCCCAAGGGCAAGGCATGTGGGAAGAAGAGGTTTTGTACTGGAAGCTTCTCTCTACCAGAAGGCTTAGTTTTTGTTAGCCAAGGAACTTGGGTCAGACCCAAATCCAACCAATACTATTTTAGTGCAAGTTCCAAAAATTTTTTCCCCTCTTATATCCAGGTATCTGAATAGAAAGATGTTCGTTTGTGTGGGGTGTATGGACAGGGAAATCTTGACATGTGTGTCCGTTAACATAAAGCCTAGACTTTGGTGACAAGTTCTGCTCATGGTATTGCTAGCAGACTCTTATTTCATGGGGATTGCTGACGGGGATGGGAGTCGCCCTTAAAATTGTTACCAAGACCTCTACTATCCTCCTGACCTCACCAAGTATTCAAATCACTGTCAGCTGGCAGAGAGCTCCTGGCTTCCTTCCCAATCTTCAGATGAGCGAGAGAGACGGTCCATACCTCCTCCCTGTAATGGGCTCCATAGTGAGGGGCTCGTCCATGTGGATTTCAGTTTCCAGATACGGTAGTTTCCACCTCCCTCTCCTGTTCACCTGCTCCTCGGCCAGGTCCTCCAAGTGTGGGGACACGAGGTGGCAGTCAGTCCTTCCCAGCCGATGGGGAGGCCCTCCCTTGGTCTGAAACCGGCTGTTTGGCCTGGAGGTGGGCATGACTCAGACGCATGAACACTGCCTCCAAAAGTGGACACTTCTTAGAACTGCAAGGAGGAGCCATAAATCTGAGGGCCGTGAGCCCTTTATCTAGAGAGCGGGCGAGAGCTCGGGAGGGAGAACAGGGGGCTCGTCACGGAAACGAGACAACGTGGTTTATTTGGAGGAGCTGCTGATCACGAGCTCTGTCAATCTGCTTGTACTTTCCTCCCGTAAAGAGGACGAACTTCCATGAAACAGACTGTGGTTCCCTAGGACACTCGCTCCTGCGGTGGTGAAATGCTGAGACAGGAACAGGGAGGTTGCAAGAAAGCTGACACACAGCCCAGCAGCTTGTATTAGTTTCAGACACTGACGATGTCAGCATTTATCCTTGGAAGTCGTCCTTTTGGGGGCCACGGCCGTGGGGTCAAGGGCAAAACGTGAGAGTGCCCCATGGAGTAAGTGGCACTGGGGATGGTTCTGTAATGAGCGGATGTCCTGGTAATCACAAGAGCCCTGTCTCAGGCAACCCCCGCTCCCCAGGAGCGACCTGTGTTCCTACATACATGAAACAACAAATCCTCACTAGTTTTAAAAGTAAAGGGCCCATCCCTGGCTTGCGGATCTAGAGACCCCTGCCACTCCTCTCTCCGCCACCTGGAACACAAGGACGTGGCATTTAATGATCTGACGGGTCTCTCTGCTCACAGATAGGACAGTTCCATCCTCCTTCCTTTCGGTTCGTTGTTCCCCAAAATATCAGGGGTGTGCGCTACATATAGAAAAGCGGACGTTGATTTCAATCAGGATGGTCAGGAAATTAGGGCCCTATTGTCAACTGATCTAGAAACCTCCCAGGGACTAGAGGGCTTTTGAAATAGGCTGCAGAGACATCATCCTAAGGACACTCATCCTTCCACCGCGGAGACGCACATAGGCACACACTCGCTCTTCTGCGGGGAGACGCACACAAGCACACACTTGCTCTTCTGGCGCCGCTCGCCTCCTCTCCAGCATCCTCAGCCATCCTGCACCCCTTTCCACCTGCCCCCCGGCTCGTGCCTGCATCACGCCCGGAGAATATGCCTGCAAGATACTACGCGGACTCACAGGTGTTTATTTCCAGACTTTCTTTCCTTAGCATGAATACCTTCCGAGTTAATGCCGCTGTGGAGGGTGCAACAGTGAGTTAATAGCGGTGCCGGAATTCCACGCAAGACAAGGCTCAGAGGCGTGCAGAAGGCAGCACGACGCACTCACCCATGGCGCTCTTCCTGTTCTCCTCCCTGTCCTGTGTGCGAGGGGGCACCAGGGGGCTTGGGGGCGTCGGGGGCTGTGGTGTCGGAGGGGCTGGCGCCCGCCTCTTCTTTTTCTGCAGGTCAATCTGGGACCCCAGAGATACCTAGGAGGCACAGAGAAAGGCAACAGTCAGGGTAGTGGGGTGCGTGTGGGGCACATACCTCGGAGAAGCGGGCCTGTAGGACTCCTAGGACTCTAAGGAGCATTGGCAGATTGCTGGGTTCCTTTCTGGGGTCCTGGGGCAGGTGCTCAGACTTCCTAAGTCCCCTCAGAGCAACCTGGGGAGTTGGGACTCTGCCCCATATTGCCTGAAATCCAGTCAGGGGATTTAGTAACTTCCCCTCAGCGTAAGTATGAGAAAGGGGACACTTCACCCTTCGTTAAATGGAAAGAGAGCTATTTCTTCTGGAGCCTTGACCAAGGGCCACTATGCCATGTACCCACGCAGGGGGAGAGCAGAAGGAGCCAGCTCAGGGCTCCCTGTGCCTGGAATTCCACTTGCTCCCCTGCCCCTGTACGTTGTCAAGCAGCCACGACTGTGGTTGTCCACAGACGGGCCACCATGGACTGGAATTACAATGAGGTCCGTCAGCCTATGGCTCACGGTGTCAGCCTATGGGATGTCAAGCTTCTGTCCATGCAGAAGACCTGCTCCCACTGAGGACTTTTACCAACGATACATTCACAGCTTTGAAAGGCTGCATAAGGACTGCATGGTCTCCTCCCTTCCTCATTATGACATTTTCATCTGTTGGTCCTGGAGTTTCCTGTGTGTGTGTGTGTGTGTGTGTGTGTGTGTGTGTGTGTGTAGAGAGCCTCTTTTTAAATTCTCAGTAATACACATTAACTGCGAAATAAATTTACATTTAAAATTTATACATAAATTAGGCAAAAGAAAGAAAAAAGTTACTTTGTTAACCCTTGGATTCTAACTACTAACAGTCAGCATACATTTTTTTTGGTCTTCACTTTCTCTTTTTTCTTTTTTTAAAAATGATTTTATTTATTTGAGAGAGAGAATGAGCACCAGTAGGGGGAGCAGCAGGCAGAGGGAGAGAGAGAAGCAGGCTCCCCACTGAGCAGGAGGCCCAATGAGGGACCGGATCCCAGGACCCCTGGGATCATGACCTGAGCCAAAGGCAGGTGCTTAACCAACTGAGCCACCCAGGAGCCCCTGGTTTTGAACCTTTCCTTTTCAAAGTCATGTACTTTCAAAAAATAACCTCATATTTCAAAGTCACCCTCCTACTACAATATACAACACCCATCTCCTATACACCTACAACTTTGTAATATATTTCATGGAAAAAACGGAAGAAGGAAAATCAAGCCACTCCACAAAGCTTAGAGCCTAGCCAGCGGCTCCTGGCCCCCACTGCCCCCACTCCAGAATAACCATGCGAAACTGTTTTTCTTTTGATGTTTATTCTGTTTTTAAAAATAATAAGCTTATTCTGCTATTTCTTGATCTCCCTGTGTTAGATATTGGCTTTCTACTCCAGAAAAGGGGGGGTTTAGATCTCTCTCTCTCTCTCTCTCTCTCTCTCTCTCTCTCTCTCTCTCTCACATACACACACACACACACAGAGTTACTCCCCAGTCTTTCCAGAAATTATGACACGAGGTTAAATTAGCACTATCTAGTTCTACATATACAGTTAGGATAGATATAATTCCATAAAACAGAACTGTTCTTCAAGAGGAAGTTTCTCCAGCTGAGACGTTTCATGTCTACGTTGACGACATTTTCTTTCTGGATCATTTTGATTTCTCTGAACTTGGTCAGTGATTTGTCTTCCAATGTTTTTCCTGGGCTTCCTGGAAATGGCTTTTCCTCAACTCAGCCCTTTTTCTCCTTGTTTCCTGGATCCCAGGCATTTTTAAAATTTGAAATCCTCATTATAGTGGGGCTCCAGTGTCTGTCAGCTTTCTGAGGTAGGATAGACATGAGGTGGCTCTAAGAGACCCTGAAAATCGAAGACCGCCGGTCATGGATGCTGGTTCCATCTTCTCTGTGCAGTCCACTTCCCCTTTGTGAGTTTTGAGGACCCTATCCTGCCCCTGGAGCCCCAAAATGTCTAACAGCATGCCCTGGGTTGCAGTGCTCTCCACCCATGGTCTGTGGCATTTGTGGAACCCTACAATCTAGAAATCCTTTCATTCTGCAGAATGTTCTAGCATCACTCCTTTGAGATTTCCTCTCCCCTCTGTGTTCTCTGTCTCTCCCTGGGTACAAATTATTGAATATTGTTTGAAATCAATTTTTAAATTTTTCTTGAATAGTCTTGCCTAATTAAAAAAATTCCTCTTTCTTGGAATTTTCCTTTACCTCAATGTCCAACTTTTGAATTTTTAAAACTCCGTGACTATGTTTTTAATTTCCAAGAGCTCCTTCTTGTTATGTACTTTTTAAATAGTATCATGTCTTCTTTCCTGGATACCATATCTTCTCTCTTCTTTGAGGCCACTGTTTAGATTTTTTTAAAAGACACTCTTTTTTTTTTTTTATGCTTTGTTGTTTCCTGCATGTTTCTTTCTTCCTCTCTCTGTCTTAGCTTCTGCCTGTCATGTTTTGGCCTTTCCTCAGTTTCTGGTGATCCTTGGCTGATGCTTATAATTGTGTGTTTCTGGGGACAGAGTCTCTTTGACATACCAGTGGGTTTCCCTGCAGGTGCCTGGGCGGGAAATCCACTTAGCTCACTGAGGGATCCCCAAATGCCCATATGTGCAGGGTTCTCTTCCTTGTGGCAGGATCTTCCAGCTTCCTGCCAGAATGTGGGAGCTGGTCTTGCAGAGCGCGAGTCCGTGGGCAGCCCTGAACCCTTTCCACATGTACTCTTCCCTTCTCCAGGTGTGTGGGACTCTCTGTGTGACTCAGGCAGCCTCTTGGATCTTTCTGGCACACCTCCAGCTGTGTGTGGCCAGTGGGTGGAGGGGGGGGGTCTTACTGTTTCACAGATACACGTCCACTGTCCTCCACTCCTTCAGCCCACGGATGAGCAGAGGAACTGGGACCCCATGGTCCCCACCTCACTCTGCTTTGCTTCCTGCTGCTGGGTCTCTCATCAAGAGCTCAACCCTCAGCTGCTTTTGCTTTGCTGGGAATTTGGCACAGTCCCCACAGCCTAGCCCTGGTGTCTACTGACCCCCTACTGCCCCTTCTCGCCTTCTCTTTGTCGTAGTGGGCTAATGCTTTGTAGGCATTTTCATGGGGTTTCAAAAGGAGATGGAGACTAACACGTTTTATCAGCTGTATTTCCCTATATGTTTTTAAAAGGCTGTCTGGTAATCCATGGGATCCATGAGCCAGAATTAATCCAGTCAACTCCACTGATTGCTTGGTTTTGGCCAGTAAAAATTAGACTTCTTGGCATACCCTTAGAGTTCTCTTTTCTTGCATTTCTTCTTCTTCTCTCTTGTTTTTTTCTTTTTTAGTTTTCCGTAAGTCCTTTACTATACTTCTGAGGTAAGGAATGAGTAAGATTAGAGGGACACGCCAGTTCTAAACTGCCTTCCCAATTTTTAGAGCCCTTGTCATGTGCCTAGCTAACCCTGAGTTTATGATGAACTCACCAGAACTCTTTCAAATAAATGCATAGCAAACCTTTCCACTTTCCTTCTCTGTATGTTCCTTTGGTACAGTGTTCTGTCTTGGGCCCCTGTTTTGCTGGGTCCTTCGTGAGGTGCTCCTGGGTAAGGGGTGGGATGCTTACCCTACCACTTACACTCTCAAACCCTGCCTCTACTTCCCACCCAGTCATAGAGCTCTGACTCTGATACCGGATTTCTTCCTTTGGGGTTGACATCAATTCATCAATTAATGGTGATTTTTCACATGCTATGGATTTGCCTATGCGCATTATTTTCAAGTTCACATTTCTCAGTGTCCTTATTTTTCAAAGATGAGAGATTTTGTTAAATGCCATTCCTTCACTTATTCCTTTCATTAACCAGCAAGCAAGGGTTGGCTCCTTCCCCTGCAACAAGAATTGTAGTGGATTCAAAGACATGAAAAGGTTCTGACCTCCAGTTGTTCACAGTCTAATGAAGGAGACATAATTCTGTAACACTTACACAATTTCCTATGCTGGAAACACTGCCCAAAGCTGTAATTTGGGGGTTACTTGGGGATACGGTTCCTTCTGGGAATTCACGCTGGTTAATCAGAGCACACTAAGCTCTCCCTGATGCCTATATAATAATGACGCACTCCCGAATTCTGCTGAGCGTCAACATCAAGGGGGACATAATTGGAAGAGAGGGGCAGAGAAGCAGTTCTGGCTTACCCAGCCTGGAAAAGCAATTCATCTGTTGGAAGATGAATGCTCACTGCTTGTTACAAACTTTGGAGAAGCATCGCATTCCTGGAGCTTTGCTGACATGATCCAGCTTCGCCAACTGTATTCCTCTTCCCAGAGGTAAAGGACAGACCACTCAACAAACATTTGTTGAAGACCACCTAGCTCCCAGGTACAGAGCAACTTCTGATCGATGGATTAGGTTAGCGTGTCTGAAAAGCACTGGGCAAGCTCCGAGACGAGCTCTACTGGGCAAAACATTTTTATTTTTTTCTGGAGTTTTTGCTAGTTTAATGTGTTTAAACAGAAGTGCTCTAGTAGATGTACTTACAGACTTCAAGGAAATATTATTTATATTAGCAGCAAAAATTTAGTCAGTATTTACTAGGAGTACCAGCCGTGACCCCATACAACTACCTCGAAAGACCTAATTTTCCTGTCTGTTTGGTAAAGGAAGGAACTGAGGCTTTGACCCTTGCGGCAGATAACCTGCCCACGGCCATACAACTAATGCGTGGACAGAGTCAGTACCTGACCTTTGGAACCAGGCGCTCCTTGGAAGAAACAAGTCCTGAGGTTTGGAATGGAAATGTCTCTCCCTAGGAGTCCATACACAACTAATGCCCCTGGAGTTCTTACTGTCCCCATGTGGCAGCCTCGCCACCTACAGGGTGGATGAGAAAGCAATTTGTGCTGGAGAGAGTTGCTTTAGACAGCATTCCTTAGACCTGAAGCAAATCTTCTATATGTGCTTCAAGGAACCTGTGAAATCCAGGTCTGCCCACTCTGTGCGGCTTGTGCCTATCATTTTCCCCTTCTTGGAACCAGGATGCACAGTGGCTCCTCTGGGTGGGTCTGGCTGATTCTGACGTGCCACGTGTCTAAGCAAGGTGGCAGGAAGCTCTCCCTGATCGTGGAACCTAGATCCTGCAGGGCCTCGTCTGTTTAGGAAGCATCTATCCACTGTGGCTCCTTGGTCTCAATCTTATTGTGACTATTAGGTGTAAGGCTGGACTGGAGGTCAGAAAGTGTTTAAGGGGAGGGGAAGTTCTTCTTTAAAGAGAATGGGTTGGATTGTCTCCATAAGACACAGAGCCTCCTGCTCTCGGGGCATGGCACTTTGTAAGAATGCAAAAAAAGTGGCTCGTGCCTCTGTGTGTGTGTGCGCATGTGTGTACATGTGTGTGTGAATATGCATATGTGTGTGCATGCCCGTGGGTTTTCCATGTTCCTTTACAGCTTTTATTTACATGAATAGGACATTCACGTTATTTTTTTATGGAAATGGACATATCCCGATAGGTTTTAAGTGTTTGGCTAAAGGACAGAGACATGGGTAGATTTGAAGGTCTATGTTATGAAATAAAATTAGTACAGCTCAGTATCTTGCAGCCATTTATCTGTTCACTCATCCCTTTTTCCTTCTATCCATCCATCCACTCATCCATCCATCCATCCATCCATCCAC
>PITA01035539.1:0-10403 GCA_004023965.1 Spilogale gracilis
CCCCCCCAGCTCTGGTCCATTTTCCCCACAGACCATCGTCCCTGTTCCGGGTCTAGTGAATCACTGCAGACATGGCGGTCATCTCACTGCAGAGAGAGCCTCGAACAAAAGTCTCAGGCAGTTTTATGAATCCAGGGGTGCAGAGGAGGGCGAGGTCTCCCTGTGGAAAAGTACTGAGCATTGGGGAAAGTGTCCTCAAAGTGTCCCCCAGTGCCCAATAAGGAGGCCTCAGCAGAGGCACTTGGGAAAGACCTGCCCCCAAGGCCTCAGATAAAGAGACTAGGAATGAAGGTGGGGTGCAGGGTTACAAAGGAATGGAAACATGCAGAACAGCATGACTGCCTAGAGGGGGACCTGAGTCCAAGCCGGAGCTCCCCCGCCCTCCCCCATGGCATGCACTGCCCACGGTCCACAGAGGGGGCAGCTTCCCCAGGAGTGACCCAGGTAGGAGCCCGACGCTTTCACTGAGTGACCGAGGTAGGAGCCCATTTGGGGCTCAGAGGCATCTCCCATGCATTGCCTCACGTGTTCCTTGCATCCCAGGTGTGCATGGTCAGCGGCAGGGACACGGCCCCACAGTCCTCGGGCTCTGAAGTGACTTTTCCTTGGGAGCATGGACGCCGTGCACTGAGAAATACAGGAAACTGTGAGCCTTATTATACGCTATTGTAGCAACGCATTCTCCCCAAACACAGCGTCTCTGGGGGATGCATGATTCTCGGAAGACCTTCTAGATGGAAGATGGTTGCTGGGCTCCTAGAGATCTGATGTCTCTTTAGAGCCCATTGGGGGATTTTATTCTTTTTTCCACACTTGATTCAGCTACATTTTTTTCCCCAAAAAGCATCTTCTTGGAACTACCCCATCAGATCACATGGGTGTGTCCTACCTCAGAGCAGAAAAGTGCTGGGGGGAGAAAAAGGTCCCCGATTGTGGCAAAATACACAGAACATAACATTCACCATTTTCACCAAAGTAGACGATTCAGGGGGCGATGAGAACATTCAGCATGTCGGATGACGGTCACATGTGTTCGGCTCCCAAATATTTTCTCTACCCTGAAAGGAGACCCGGTCCCCGTGAGCACTCAGTGTTGGTCAACGCCATCCGGCACCTCGGTGACCGCAAATGTGCCTTCTCTCCACTGTCAGGCATTTGCATGTCATAGAAATGACATCAATTTATATGAAAAGTATAAATGTGGCCATTTGGATCTGGATTCTCTGGCAATGTTTGCTTCAAGCTGGCTAGGTACGCAGCACGGCTCGCCGAGCACATCCCAGAAGGTTCTGGCTTGCAGTCTGGACAGCATGTCTCCAGCCTCGCATCCTATATCCCTTTGACCCAAGAACCAAGACTTTGTAGGCCTACACGAAAGCTAGGGATGGTGTGGGCTTGTCTGCAGGTTATACGTTCTCTGCGAACCCACCTTGATTCCATAACCATTGCCAGCCCCCGCTGACCATATTTCATGAAAATAGCTACTCACCGCATTTTAGGAAGAATTCTCCGTTTTCTTCTGCCTCATGGAGTCCCTCATACAGGTGGATGAGCTTGAATCTCTTCTTGGAGTCACTGGGTATGGGAACAATGTCTTTTTTTTTTTTTAGATCTATAAAGTCCATCCGTTTAGCTGTGGGAGCTCTAAAAGCTCACCCTTCACGGAAGCCGTGGTCACGTGCTAGGCAGAGTGGGGACAGGTGCAGCAGGCACGGGGCGATCGGTGTGTCTTTGCCCAGCAGAGATCTGTGTCCCTGGTCAGTGTCGGGCACAGGTGTGGACCCAGACAGGTGGGTGCATGCTGAGGTCCTTCTACATGACACTGCCCAGCCCTGTCCACCCAGGGAGCTGGGACAAGAGACAGACATGCGCTGAAAGCCTCTACCACTTTCCCTTGTCACTACGTTGCAACATGGCTTTGCAATGTGCACCCTCCCAAAGCCAACGCCGCCCTCCTCCTGGTCCTCGTCCTCCTCCTCCTCGGGGAACACATGTGGATGAAGTCCGTCGCGGCCCCCCAGGCAATTTCAGGGTGAGTAATTTCCGCGCGTGCAATTATCCGTGGCAAAGTGCAACAGCTCCCCGAAGCACCATCGAGGTGCCCGCAGCGTGCCTTTAATTGCCTCCAGACGGTAACCTCAGTGTGGCCTGTGTCCCAGCCGTAACCCTGGGCCCCTGTGCAGCGTTCCCACATATGGGACGACTTTCCAGGCTGATTGCTGCGATCTGATTAAGGGAAGTTATGTAGGGTCTTCTTAAGGCGCTCCAACAGCTGCTCGGAGGGCGGGAGAGATTCCCCAGCAAAGTGCCTTCTGCCTGTTCTCATTCTGGGGCCTGTGTCCCAATGGAAGGCGTCACATCAACGGTTTTGGGGGTGGGGGAGGTGAGTGCAGGGGCCTGGGGACCAGGTAAATGGCACTTCGGCAAATAACCCTCAGGTTCTACAAAAGGAGGGGCGTGAGGAGAGGGAGGAGTCAGGCGGAAGGGGGGAGAAGAGGAAGGGAGCAGGGGAAGGAGGAGGGGAATGTGGAAGAACAAGGAGGACAGAGGTTGGGGCAGGGAAATGGAACAGGGAGGGAACAGACAAGGCAGAGCGGAGGGGGCAGGAGGGATGGAGAATAAGCAGGGAGGAGGGGGGAGAGGGAAGGAAAATGGGCGGGGGTCAGAGGAAGGAGGAGTGGGGCATGGAGAAGGGGCAGGAGGACAGGGGATGGAGGTGGGATGCAGCTCAGGATGGGGGCTGGAGAAGACTGACGTGCACCCAGAACAGCTTCCTCTCCCTCCCTCTTGCTCCCATGCCTTCTGTGGGCAGGTGGACTTCCTTCCGTGGTGGGAATCCACAGGTGAAACCTGCATAGGCGTTTCTCAGCACAAAGCCGGTCAGCCAAGATCTGTGGCAGGAAGACACGTGGGACACAAGCGGCCATGGAGGGGCCGGGGGCCAGGCCCAGCCCGGCGCAGGCTCTCAGCAACCATGAATGCACACGTGCCTGTCCCACCAGGAGTCCCACCTGCAGCCCAATCCGCCTGAAACTGAAACCCACCTGCAGCCTAGACTCACCTGAAACCCAAATACACCTGCAGCACGTGGCAAGAACTGTCTGCAAAATCTAAGAGGCATGCAGGCAACTGACCTGATTTATGCATCGCATGTGTCAAACGGGACTGGATTTCAGGAGTCCGAGGCTGTGGCAGGCTCAGAAAATCTGCCGGCAGCCTTCCTGCCGAAGGGTCTTATTGGGTGCCCTGGGGCGACCCCAACAGCAGAGATTCACCGTCTCCTCGTTCTGGAGGCCTGAACTCTAAAATCAAAGTGCGGACAGGATGGGCTCCTCCTGGACACACCACAGAAGAACCTGTTCTGGGCTCGTCTCCAGCTCCCGGGGGCTGCTTGGTGTCCCCTGGCTTGTGGACGCATTGCCCCAACCTCTGCCCATGTCGTCACACAGTCGTCCCCCTGAACGATGCCCCTTTCCCTGTTTTGTAGGATCCCCCAGTCCTGTTGCATCCCCCTTTCCCTGTTTTGTAGGATCCCCCAGCCCTATTGCATGGGGGTCCTCCCTCGTGACATCATTTTAACCTGCACACCAGCTACCCGATGTTACGTCCGGGAAGCTTTCCACTCTGCTACTTGTCATTGCTTTATTTCTTTTCTCTTCTTTTTCTTTTTAAATAAAACTGTGTTGTAAAATAAACTTAGAAAGTCTTCTGTCACAGATGAAATCTGTTCCCAATTTCTTGTCCAAACAGTGAAAAATACACAAGTGCATTTTCGGCGTGACTCCCTCTGACCTTTTCAAAGGCGAGGGGCACCAAGCTCGGAGGTTTGTGCGTTCAGGGTGTTTGATCTGAAGCTCAGGCCACCTGTTTCTACAAGTCGTGGGGTGACGTTGGACCACACTCCCCAGAGCACGGCCCGGGGAAACTGACATCCAAGGAGGCTAGAGATCTAAGCTTAGGAACACAGACGCTCAAAGATTTTTGAAGTGTTTAAATGGCTTCTGCTAATTTCATGGTGTTGGGTATACAGATAATCGCTACCAAATTGAAATGGGAGATTAGATGATTAGCTGTATTCCCCAGACCCTTGTAAAAACAACTGTGTGTGTGTCTGTGTGTGTGCATGCGTGAATGAATGTGCACATGCACAGAGAAGAGAGAAATATATGGTAGATAGATAGAAGATAGACGATAGATGATAGATAGATAGATGATAGATAATCATGGATGAGTACATGGATGGTTGGACAGATAGATACATAGATTGAATAATCGACAGAGGGATGGATGGATGGATGATGGATGGATGGATGGATGGATGTATAAATGTAGAATGAATAGATAGATACATAGATAGATGATAGATATATAGATAAATCTTTTCTACTTTGCCCATGATGTTCTGCTATTTTATGAGAAATTATGCTAATGTCTTTTCTCTCTTGTGCTGTTGTTTAATCTGAAAATGGTCGTAAATGCTGGTGTTTCAGACTTGATAGGACACAACACATGTCAGTCACCAGTTTCTGATTTTTCCAGTGGCTGATAGGAGAGATCTAGGGCTGGGAGCTTTTTTTTTTTTTTTTAAAGATTCTATTTATTTATTTGACAGAGAGAAACACAGCCAGAGAAGGAACACAAGCAGGGGAAATGAGAGAGGGAGAAGCAGACCTCCTGCTAAGCAGGGAGCCTGATGCGAGGCTCGATCCCAGGACTCCGGGATCATGACCCGAGCCAAAGGCAGTTGCTCAACCAACCGAGCCACCTGGGGCCCCTGGGCTGGGCACTTTTTGAGAAACTTCCTACTGCAGTGGTTGGGCTCCAGACAATAAGCCTGCATTCCAACTCCTGGCACCTGTGAACAGAACCTGCAAATGGTCCTTGCAGATGTGATGAAGGGAAGGGTCTGAGATGAGCTCATCCTGGATCAGGGTGGCCCTAAATGCCATGACAGGGGTCCTGGTAAGAGACAGAAGAGGAGACTCAGACACAGAGGAAAAACCACGTGAGGATGCAGACACAGATGGGAGGGATGTGGCCACCAGCCCAGGGACGCCTGGAGCCTCAGAAGCTGGAAGAGGCGGGAAGGACTCTTCCTTGGAGCCTCAGGAGGAAGCTCAGCCCTGCCCCGCCTGGATCTCAGCATCTGTGTCCCATCTGGATCTCAGTGGTCCTTCTGGGGACTGGGCAGTGTTGTGGGAGCATAAAGATACAGTCCCAGGACCCTGCACAGGTCCCCACAGCTGTCCCCCCTTACAACTGAAGAAAGGAGTCTCTCAGAGCTCAGGGAACTTGTTTCTTAGCAGGTGCACAACAGGGGATGGGGGACACCACTGTCCAGGCCCATTCCTCTGCAAGAAAGATGCTCCCTTCCCTTCAAGGCCATCCTGCTGCTGTTAACCACACACAGACCTTATCTCTGGGAGGTCATGCCAAGCAATTCAGGGTCCAGCTATGAAGTCAGGCTGAGCTGGTGCAATTCTGGCCTGTCCCCCCACAGGCTCCCTTGAGCTTCACCTGGGGCATCCAAGGTCATGCCTGCTTTGGGATCCCCATGAGGGGCGCCTTGCAGGGCTGAAACCAGCCCAGAGCCTGCAGAAATGCACCGTGACCAAGCGTTCCTACCCATAAACTGGTCAGTGCCGTACTCAGTCATTGAGGGGGCATGCACCACCATGGGACCACAGTTCCGTGACATCATGTCAGAGCCTCAGAGTCCATTGTCCCCAGTGCACAGTTCTCAGAGACCAGAAGATAACTGACATGGCCCTCGAACGGGTTATTTTGGGAGCTGGGGGTCAACGGCATTTGCACAATTGTAGCTCAGGACACATGCGCCCCAGCGCGGCCGGAGGCTGAGGAACAAACGGGAGAGAAATGATGGAGATAAATCCCCGAAGACAGCTTGGGGTGAATTGCCGGATTTGCATTCCCTGTGGACGTCCCCAAACCACAGGTACTGGGAGCTGGGAGACGTCACTCCCAAAGCACTCAGAACCTCTTCCTTGCTCGGCAAACCTCACTGATGTCCCAGGGTTGCTTGAGGTCCAGCAGGTGCCCCTAAGGGACACCCTCAGGGCCCCTGGAAGCGGCCGCTGGGACCGCAACACACCACACAGCTTCTCCGAGGCCCCTCGGGGCACAGGGGACCCTTGCGCTTCTCCTGGAGGCTTCCCGTCACCATGCTGTGGAATCCGGTCTTGGTGGAAGATAAACCTGTTAATGCAGTTGAAATCACCCGATACGCTTCTCTCCGTGATGAATTCAAGCAAATTGGATGTAATTGCCTCAATTGAATTCCGAGGAAGTCGTGGCCTGACCTTCCGCGGGAACGTTCCGCCGGCGCGGGCTGCGGATAGGGGAGTCAGGGCGCATGACATCATCCCAACAACTTGCACATACTTACACAATTTCTCCTGATTCTGTCTGTACTATCTGGAGGCTACAGGCTTGTAGGGTTTGCGTCTGTTGCCCGTGTGGAGCCAGGGATAGGGGATCGCTTGTTGGACGTAGCGTCGGTGCGAGCACGTCGGTGCGCGTGCATGTGTGTGCGGGGGGCGGGGGGGGGGGCGCTGTGTGCAGAAGATGCCGGTCTCCTCATGGAAACCGAGAAGCCACGCTGGGACTTGTGACAGAGTCTGCGGGTCCCAGCATTAATGCAGAGAACCCGGTGAGGGCCCTGAGCCAGTACAGACACGGGTCCGCGCGTGGGTGAGCTGGCTACGCTCCAGATGTGTCTGCAGGTGCGTCCACAGGACGCAGCCTCGACCTTTCTGACCTCTGCACAATGCCGCCCGGGGCAGGATCTGCCTGCCGTCCGGTAGATTAAGAATCAGAAAGCCAAGTGGAGGCAGGGCAGTGGGCCTCTGCTTTGCGGTGGGAAAGCCCACGACCTGAGCTGAGACCATGGGCACCCGATGAATCCCAGGATGCCCCAGTGAGTCGTGGATCTCAGGGCAACGGCGGACTATTTTTTAGGATAAGCATCTTTCACGCGGGCCCCGCGGCGGGTGCCCTGCGCCCCGAGTCTGGATTTGCGGTGCTCCCCTGCACTCTCGGGCGGGCTCTAGCCCCCTGCCCAGAAAAGTTGTGCCAATTTACAAATCATAGTTAGTTGCAACTTTGTTGAAATCCGAGCTGAGAAATCATATACAAAGTATATGTTCCCAGCAACAGTTTAGCAAGTCCCGGAGGGAGGTACAGGCTGGCACTGTCGTCTTTGAGATTGGGGTGCAGACAGGGATGGTGGGCTGGGCTCCAACGGGGTCGCTGCCATGGACAGGGCACACATGGGCTCACTTCGGGCTGCCTGCCTGTGGGGTATCCCGGGGCCCCTCCCGGCCGGCTCATGGCAGCGCGAACCTTAGAACGAATCTGTGAACTGCCGGCAAGACTGCATAAAACCAGATGAGCCATGACGCAATTACGGCCTTTGAGCTTGAGGCGGCCGTGGCGCGCAGCCAGCCGGGAGGCAGCCGTCCAGGGCCCTCAGACCACGGTTCCAATTAGATCCTAGGATGACCTCATGCGGAGGGTATGGCCCGAATATTAAAAATTCCTGCAGCAAAGGAGGCTGGCATTAGTGTAGGAAAGGGGTGCAAACATGTTTCATTTTATTTCAACACTCGGGCCGCCGGACCCCGGCGCGAGGGGTAGGAGAGGAAATTGCTGGTCCCGGCTTCATGTCTTACTGAATGGAAGACAGATTTACAACACATGGAAGAAACAATTAGGACGGGGGCTCCTCCAACTACAAAGCGGGGAAATAAATCCCTGTAATGAGACGGGGAAAGCAGAGGGCAGGAATGAGCTATGGGATGGTGTCCAGCGTTGAGCATTTCAGAAAGGGCCCGGTCGCGGTGAGCTGCCCTCTCCAACAGATGGCCCGCAGATCCCGCCTGTCTGCTCCCCCGGCTTCCCCCCCAACCCGCCCCATCTGGGCTCAGGTTTTTATAGGCCTCGCCCCCTGTCCTGCCGGGTCCCATGCCTCCAGGCCAGCGACGTCGCGGGGACACACAGGTATTTATGGCCGAATAAGCTCCATGGTGTGCCAGACCATGGAGAGGTGAGCACGGATGGAAGCGTGATGTGGGGCATTATCACTGGCGACGGGAATGAACCCCGCACATGTGTCTGTCTCCCTGGAATGCACGGCCAGGGGTCCATTTCACAGCAAAGGGGAAGAGGACTCGGTCGTGAGCAGGCACGGAGCTCCGACAGGCCATGACCCGAGGCACAGAACTTGAGGACTCAACACTCGGGGACAGAAGCAGACACAAGAGGCCGCATTGTGCATGATCCCATTGATACAAAATGTGCACAGCAGGCAAATGCATGGACACAGGGAGGCTTAGCAGATAGCAGGGCCTGCGGAGGAAAACAGGCAGACAGAACTCATGGGGGTGCAGTCTCCTTCGGGGTGCGAATCTGTGGAAATGGACACAGGTCCCAGGTGCACATAATGCTGTCGGCGTTCTCCATGCCCCGAACCAGTCCATTTTCTGTTATGTGGATTTCATCTCAATTTTGCAAAAGTGCAGGAAATAAGATAATGGTCGAACTGGCCACGGGAAGCTGAGGTCGCCCATCCCCTTGACAAGACAGGTTTGAGGGCTCCGCCGCTGTGGACCAAGATGGAGGCCACACAGCTGACCTGTGGCCTCTGCAGAACCCCACGAGGCCGACACCCGAACGGAGGCCCTTTATCACAGGTGTCTGGTAGCGAGGGGTCCCAGGTGGGGACAGCTGGGTCCTAGGGGGACATGAAGGCACTGGGTCTGCGAGGGCATTCACAGAGCACAGCATCTGAGTGCACAGTACCCGTATCTTTTATGGGTGGGAAGCACCTCCAATGGCCCGCCAGACCCCCTGTGCACCTAGAAACCTAAGGGGGACATTGCATCTATTGGTGGAAGTGAGATCATACTCTTTATAGGGATTCTGCAAAAGTGAGACAGAAGTAGGACAGAGGGGCACCTGGGTGGCTCAGTCATCAAGCATCTGCCTTCAGCTCAGGTCATGATCCCAGAGTCCCCAGATTGAGCTCCACATCGGGTTTCATTGGCAGGAAGCCTGCTTCTCCCCATCTCACTCCCCCTGCTTGTGTTCCCTCTGTAGCTGGGTTTCTCTCTGTCAAATAAATAAATAAAATCTTTAAAAACAAGAAGAAGGGACAGAGACCACCATCACTAGGGTGAGGACGGGGATGCAGAAAACATACATCTGAGGAACTGTGTCTAGAAATATCTTGTCACCACGCCACCCCACAGGGGGCTGGATTTGGTGGCTCGCTTTGAGTCACCCCCCTTGCCACCAAGATCAAGGATAAATACTGGATTCATGAGGCCTCCCTGCGGGATTTTCATGTCATGAAACCTATTCAGGCAGAGGTGACAAATATGAACAGAGTTTCTGTATTTTGATGGATAACTGCTTTTTTAAGTTAATATTTTATGGTAATATATGCATGCATACATGTAACAGAATCGACCACTTCAACCATGTTTAGTTTGAAACCATTGAGGTTTAAGAAAGAGAGAGAGACATGGAGACAGAGATGGAAAAAGAAAGAGAGAGAAAGAGAAAAAGAAGGAGAAAGGGAGGAAGGAAGGGAGAGAGACAGAGAGGGAGGGAAGGAGGGAGAGAGAGAGAGAGGAGGGGGAGGGAGGAAAGAAGGAAGAAGGAAGCAAGGGCAAGAGAACACACAGTTTCTGCAAAACTTGCAGGCTGTGTCAGTCCCCTACCTTTGGGGTCCAGGTTGGAAGTGTCTGCCTTTGCAGAGGGTTGGAAATCCACAGGGGACACAGGGACAGAGGGTTACAGAAGAGGACAGATTCCAGTGGGCTCTTGTAGCTTTGGATCAGGAGTGTCCCTCAGCCTATTGATGGCCTGGCAATGCAAGCACATAAGGGCTTCATGCTCTTGGGCGGTGTGGGAGAGACAGAAAAAGACGGGGACTTTGCGAGACTTGCATTTGGGGCTGGGGATGCAGTCCACGCAGGTCCTCACATCCAGAGAGTGAGATTGTGACAAATGAGTGGGTTTCTGGATGGCTAAATAGAAGATAGATATGATAGATAAATTGATGACAGATTTGTAGGTGATGGGTAGATGATAGATAGATGATAGATAGATAGATGATAGATAGATAGATATACATAGATATTGATAAATAGATAGATAGATAGATATGATAGATGAATGGAATATATGGATGGATGGAAGAATAGGTAGATAGGTAGGTGATACATAGATGATCGATCGATAGATAATCGAGATAGATGATTGATAGCGTGAAAGAATGGATGGATGGATGGACGGGTGGATGGATGGATGGATGGATGGATGGATGGATGGGTGGATGGATGGGTGGGTGGATGGATGGGTGGGTGGATGGGTGGGTG
>PITA01035540.1:0-10358 GCA_004023965.1 Spilogale gracilis
CCATGCATAAAATGGTACAGAGATGGAACGTGTGTGCATCCATGTATATATGTGTGTTTAATTTCAAAGAAGGCATTAAAAGTAGGCAGAGTAAGCTATTAATTAAAATAAATCACCTCACCTTGATTTGAAAGAACACACTACACTTTTCATATGAAAAAAAGGCTAAATTGTTAGAGCTAAAAGTTTGATTCCAGGCTCATAACCTGTGTGTAACAGAGTCCAGACAATTCTCTAAGAGTAGTGAATTCTCTTTATTTTCTTTCATTTCAAATTATTAAGGATTATTTTTCATCCTTCCTCTTTTGGTTTAGGAAATCACAAAGTGTATTGAGAAACTAAAGATAAAAGGAACAATAGCAAATTCAGAATTGCAAGTTGCTGGATTGCCAAGCTAAAATCACTATCAGTACTATTCATTCATGTCATCTTTTTTTGGTGTTTACTATGCACATAACATCAATAAAACTGATGATTAAAATAGATATTTTAGGTACAATAAAGTTCCCACATTCAGAGGAATAGAAACAACCAAGGTAATTTCTTAGCAGAGCCACATACAAGATCCATGAATACAGAAATTTTCTCTATCTTGTTAATTGTTACATTGCCAATACCTGGAACAGTGAATCATTACATGGTGCTCATTACATGACTCTGTGGTCCTTGCTGAGTGAAAGAATGAATGCAGTTGCCCTGGTAACATGGTTGGTTCATTACTATAAAACACTATGACTGGCATCCTGGAAATCAACACCATGGATACAAGGAGAAGAGTCTTGCCATAAATTGCTTAACTATTACTACCAATCATTTTGTGCTACAGAATTAAAACTTTTAAACATAGAATCAAAAGAAATACACAACTTGACTTAAAATAATAGAAAGTATAAGCATTTGGCACTGATAAGACATAGCCCTCTAATACCTTGTATAATACAAGCATCATGGCAATTATATTCTCCCAGATGGAAGATGTTGGAAATCTGCATCTCAACTGTAGAATTATTTGTGAGCATGCATTAATTTTGTATCCAATGCTACATTATATGGCATAATCTGAGGGCAGATGGTCCTAGGAGGCTCGATTACGTAGAAAGGCATGTTATGTCATAAAAATAACAGTTACCTCTTCTGAAAGTATCACTGCTCATAAAATATTGAATGGGGGAAAACAAAACAAATAAAACTAAGCAAAAAGCACTTGCTGTCTACCCAGATTTAATTGGTCTTGCAGTTATTGAATATTGCTGGAAAGAAGTCTCATAGGAAAACTTCTTATACCTCTGACAATGCAAGTCATAGGAGAAATAACAATTATACCAAATAAAAGCATTAGCAGTTGATGAACTGGCTGATGAATGTGGACAAATATTTCGATTTAACGGACCAAACATACAGACACTGCCAAAAGTAACTCAGGAATCCTGTCACAAAATTTACCAACAAAATGTGTGCTGATACAAATATACATCTTTTACAAATAAGACTGCCTAAGAAACTAAGGGGAAAGGAGCTGGTTAAAAATATTGTGGGACCTTGATTTAAGAAGAACCACCATCAAAAGTGATAGAACTATATTTTTGGTGTGGCTAAATTATATATAATAGTGCACAATGATAGTTTAAACTATCAACTATCAATGATATAAACTATCAAAGATGATTCATCAAGATACATTCTATTGTCATGGACTGTATAAAGGCTCTATCTGACCTCAGTATAATATGGCCTAGGGCCATCTAAGCATGACTTCTTAAATGGTTCCCAGAGTATTATATTGATAATGTTGACAAAACATCCATTGAGTTTTTTCCTTGACAGGATGATTTGTGTCAATCTTTGTATATGCATGCATTAGGCTATTTTTTCACAGCCATTATAGCAGAAATTCAGAAGAATTCATTTATAATTATATGGCTCTTTTTAGCTTAGTTCTTAAATATTACCTCCTCCATATTATCTTATGCTTTGTGGTATTTGTCTGTTTTCCTCATATTTTAGTTAATTGGGTATTCATTTCTCTATCTCTAGCTAGTAAAATTTTTTGAATCAAAGATTTATTTTGTTGATCTTGTGGTCTTGAGTGGTTCTCAGCAAGGCTGGAAAGAGTTTCTCTCTCTCTCTCCTTCCCTTTCTCTCTCCCTCCCTTCTCTGTAAATATAAATCCTGAAATTATATAAATATAAATCCTGAAATTATATATAAAGTAATTGGGTAAAATTTTTGTCTCCATTTATCAAGCACTAAATGAGCTTACTAACTTTCTATAAAGTGAGAAATATATTGAGGAATTAATTTTATTCTAATCTTGTCATTTCCATTTAATCTCACTAGACATCAATTTTCACATTTGTAACTGGAGAGATTTGAATTACAATTATTTGAAATATTTTATTTGTTTATTTCGGAGGAGAGAGATAGAAAAAGAGCTTATGAGTGAGGGGTGGGAGTGAGCAGAGGGAAAGAATCCGACTTCATGCTGAATGTGGAAACCAACATGGGGCTTAATCTCACAACCATGAGATCATGACCTAAGCCAAAATCAAGACTTGGACACTCAACCCAGGCACCCCTGGGTTATAATTTTTGTAAAACCCTTTCAAATTTGAGCAGTCTAGGATTCTTCATCTATCACTAGGCCTTATAAACAAAAGTAGGAATATGTAATTATATTACAGACAAATGAAGACCTTTTCAATATTACGTTTTACCATAGCCATTAATGATACAGGAAATAACACTGAATATTTGAATATATGAAAAGAAATTCCCACTATAATATCAACTGTATTCTCAGAATCTGCAAAAATTACTTTACTGCTTAATATAAACCATCTCTTTGTTTAGAGACCAAACTTTGAAAGGTGAGAAGAATTTTCATCAGAAAAATCATGTAGTGTTTAAAAGAAATCACTTCGTGTTTGTTAGTTTAAGTTAATAAGTGGCATGGCTTTTCATATGTGAACTACTCAATAATAAATCTTAAAGTATGATTGAACACATACCCAACACAAAATGTTTCATGAATTTTCTGAGGTCTCTACAATCATTTGATATGTTCTGCTTTTATCTTCTTGACTGAAATGAAACACAACTTTGAAAGACTAATTTCCTTATCTATGATGGTGAAGAGACAAAGGGAAAAAGGGAAATGGATTAAGAGTTTTAGAATTTAACTATATCTGAAGTTAAACATTAAATAATACTATGCTTTGCAAGGAGTCTGCATTTAGTAGATTTGAAATTTTTTATCATTTAAAAATACTGGGAAAATACTGATCTATGTTGTCATGGCTTTTATGTAAAGTATTTCATATAAGAATGAAATCTTCAGGGGTGTGTAACGTGAAGGAAGAGAATTCCCAGGAAATTTAAGCAAACTCTGCACCTGGGAGCAATCAAATGATTAATTCTACTAAAAAGGAAAAAGTACAAATGATTGGTACTTTAAGAGAAGATAAAACTTTTGGGTGCAAGAATTAGATCCTTTGGGAGAAAAAGAAAGACCAAAATGCAAAATGCCTTAAGAAAACAATCCAATGCACTAAGTGTATCTTTAAGTGATCACATACAAATGAATAGATAAGAAAATTTCCTCTGCTCCTCAAATGCTTCAACATAAATAAAATTGGCAGAAATTTGCAAATAACAGTAAACTCATTTCAAGTACTATGATGACAGGCTTGAGCACAGATAAATGACTGAAGCGGGGCAGAATTATGTATCAAGTATTAAACTTAATACAGGTAATAGTATTAATCTAATTAAGTATAAATGAAGTAGTGCCTTATATTTTTATTTGTATTACGTTCATATTTTCAAAATGCAAATATACACTGGAGAAGGACCTTAATTCTTTAAGAAGAAAGAAGGATTATTATTGGTTAAATCACATTTATCCGCTCCTCATTTACTAAGATTGGGTAACTCATAAGTAAGTTGAGCTCTTTTCTAGTAGACTGAGGTGCTATCGTTCTCCTTATTTATTCCTGCATAACAGCTCCCACTTACAAGGCATTCATAAATGCTTCTGAGTCAATGAATAAAGGGATGGAAGTTTCCTTTTTTTTATTTTTTTAAGATTGATTCATTTATTTTAGAGAGAGAAAAAAAGAAATAATAAGTGGGAGGAGGGTCAGAGGGAGAGGGAGAGGGAAAGGGAGAGAATCTTCAAGCAGACTCCCCTCTGAGCATGGAACCCAATGACGAGGGCTCAGTATCACTGAGATACCATGAGATCCTGACCTGAGCTGAAACCAAGAGCCAAAAGCTCAACCGACTGAGCCATCCAGACACCTCAGAATTCTTTGATCAGAATGTTTATGAAACTTTAGAGTTGAGATGAAATACCAACTTATTACTTGTGCATACATTTGTGCCTTCTAATAATATACTCTCTTAATTATGCTTGATGATCGAATCCCTGAGATAAACTGTGAAATTCAAAGATCATCTGTGGTTGGCAGTGAGGGAGACAAAGAGCCCACTAGAATTTCCTTCCTCATCAACAACAGTAAAAGTCTGTGATTTGCTCATTGAATCAGATACAGTGATTTAAGCCTTCTCTGGGGCCATGGCTGTTCATAAGAATTCATATGACACAAAGAAAAGAATCTCAAAGTAGAAATGCTGCCAGTCTGTCAGCCAAGTAAAACCTAAACTATTCCATTTACTTGTTGACAAATATATCAGGGAATAACAAGAGTTGGTTCTAAGAAATGTATTCTTAATTTTCATATTTTCATATAATGGCCATTTATAGATAGAGTCACAAGTATTAAGCTTTGTTGACCATTTAAAGCTTTCTCTTCAAGATCAGTCAAATATGTATAATCTCAGTGCTTTTATACTTTTAATATAGTAACATTTTCTTCACTCAGTGCTTTTAGCCACTCTGGCCTTTTAAACAGTCTCAAATTAAAAGCAATGGAGAAAAGGACTTCTGAGTTACAGATAGCCGTTATAAAGACTAAACATTAGAATGTAATTTAGACTTTATTTCCTTACTTTACACAAAATTCTAACAACTCTGATTACCTGATTTTCAAACACTGCTGATTATAAGGAAACTAAAAGGAAGAACAAGAAACATGCAAGCCAGTTTCTGCAATCAAGTTCTGCAGAGTAACAATGTATGTGACAAATACAAATTGACATCAGAATGTAGGCATCACACTCAATAATATCTGGTCTTCAAAATGATACGAAGTGTAGAACATGTGCTGCTGAAGCAAGGACAAAATGGTACAAAGTGTAAAAGACAAATTATTCTTCCATTTGTTAAAAATGGCAAGACTTTAGTCAAGATTATTTCAACAGAAGTGAAGACTACTAACATAGGGAGAAAGATTGAACTCAAACAGGAATATAACAAGGACAAGCGAGGATTTATAGCCAACTGGCACTGAAAGAGAATAGATGATAAATCATTAACTACAACTTGGCTAGATACGGAAGATAGGAAAAGAGGAATTTGACTAGACAGTGGGAATGGGAGGATTATCAGTAAACTGGTTTAAGAGGATTCTTTGCCAAAAATGGACACGGTCAGGGGTTCAGGGGAAGTGGGGCAAGAATGAAGTTTAGTAGAAAAGAAGTCTCAGAAAAGCCTAACAGAAGAGTTGAGTGAAGCAGACAGTTTCTGTACAGTCAAGAATAGGCCTATTTAGGTTTTGTACTTTAAAAGAAGCTAGAGAATCACGTGCAACATTTGAGAAAAATGAATATTAAAAATATTTATTGGGGCACCCAGGTGGCTCAGTGGTTAAGTGTCTGCCTTCAGCTCAGATCATGATCCCAGAGTCCCAGGATTGAGTCCCGTATCACATAGGGCTCCCAGCTGGGTGGAAAGCCTGCTTCTCCCTCTCTCACTCCTCCTCTCTGTCTTCTCTGTCTAGCTGTGTTTCTCTATGTCAAATAAATAAAATTTTTAAAAAAATAAATAAAATAAAAATGCTTGTTTTCCCCCAATTACGTCAATTCAATGGCAATGACCACTATGCAGAAAATAGACTAATGCAAACCACTTTATTTCCTAATGATGCTTATAATTTAACCTATCAAATAAAATCATTGTCAAATAAAATCATTGTCTTTAACTTTTCCCAAACTCAAGAAAACACATCAAAGAAGCATCCACATTTCTGAGCAAACTGTATAGTGGTCATTATCTATCCTTTTATGAACAAGATCACAAATAGTTCATGGTGATTTAAACTGGGCCTGAAATAAATAAACAAGAAGGATGTAAATGAACATTTGCATTGAAAGCAGTCTTGCAGATATCACCTTACAAAAATAGAAGGAAACTGTTTACAGGAAATTTCCTGCTTGTAGCTGAACAATTTTTCAAGTTGTTCGCCTTGTTTAATAGAGATGGCTTAATCTCCTAGTTGAAATGTCTTGAAAGAATAAAATTTGATGTTTCCTCTAGGCTTTACTTATGTTATCCTGACCTACTTTTCTTTCTTGAAATTTCTTCTTTTCATTTTATTTCCATTAATTTATATATTTTTTCCTTTAATGTCTTCCTCCTCTCTTCTTCCCTTGTCTCTTTGTCTCAATGCCTTTTTTTTTGCCTCCATATTACATATCAATATTTCATGGTCGCTCTCTTTGTTGCACCCCAAACTTACTTATTCCTTATGCATTTCCCTGATCTTGAACTGACTGACTTATTTCAATTTTATGCACAAATATTATTTTAAAGCTATATTAAATTGATTTTAAATTATCTGATTCATCTCTAAATTGACCCATCTATACTCCATGTTATAATGCATGTTATAATGATGGGGTTGAAATTCTGAAAATTTTATTTCCCTTCTTTCAGAAGGTGCCCTGCTAAGTTCTACCAATATGGGTAACTAGTTTGAAAGTAGAAGACATGGGACGCAAGGAAAATTTTGCTGCTCTGACCCTCAGCCTCACTCCAGCTTCGCTTCAACAATGGCTCTTCACCATCAGTAGTGGTTAGCCCCAGTCTCCAGTAATATGGGTCCTTTAGGAACAAATATCACTGTACCCTTCAGATGAACTAGTAGTCTAGGAGGTGGTCTATTCTGAGGTCTGGACCCAAATTATGTGGTATGCAGCTTATGATATCCTCAGGTATCAAGAGTAGCCAAGCATTGCCTCTTTTCCAGAATTTGGAGTCTAGTTCTGCAAAGCCCATTCTCTAAGCTCCCTGTATTATTAATTGCAGCTGCACGACCCCATGAAGTTGTCATGACACCAGTTCTCAGGACCTGTGTCTCAATTCTCCAAGGTACTTTCTCTAAGTTTCCAGATTCTGAAAGCCTCCAAACCTACCCTTTTTGTCTCAAGTCTTAGAGGTTGTGATTCTGGTTTACCTTAGTGCTCTTTCTTGATTTTTCATTTTTCTAACACCTTTTTATCTAAGATATCTTAAATTCTTTCTGTTGCCATAGATAGTATGATTTCTCTATTTTTAACTGGAATAGTCTCATATTATATTGTTATCAAACATAATCCCAGGATATAAAACCCCATAAATGAGATTCATGGGTTGGTTAAGTTGTATCCTTAGCCTTGAAAAATATGCTGAGCTTCTCAACATGGGAAATGAGAAATCAATAGTTCTTGGCATGCTGTGTATCATGATTAAATTGTGCCTTATGTTTGACTGTGAACCATGTGTAATCCTGATGTATATGAGTGAGTGTATCTTCTTCCTACTGTATTGGAGAGTATGAAGAAAACAAATGACAACCTCAAGACTTTCAACTTTTAGCTCCATTGACAGATAAAGAACAAGATATTGTCTATAGGTTCTTAAAATAAGTTTTTTTTTCATTGAAAATCAAATTCAAGGGGCGCCTGGGTAGCTCAGTTGGTTAAGTGACTGCCTTCAGCTCGGGTCATGGTCCTGGAGTCCCAGGATCGAGCCCCACATCGGGCTTCCTGCTCCGCGGGAAACCTGCTTCTTCCTCTCTCACTTCCCTTGCTCATGTTCCCTCTTTAGCTGTGTTCCTCTCTGTCAAATAAACAAAAAAAAAAAAAAAAAAAAAAAAAAAAAAGATTCTCTCTCTCTTTAAAAAAAAAAAGAAAGAAATCAAATTCAATTTTGTGAGTTAAAAACTAAGTCAAATTCAGACTCCCAGAGCTTGACAACCTAAGCTTGAAGAAAGAGAAATATATGGTATGTCTAAAGGCAATATTATTTCTTTGGTTTTAATATTCCTATATCTGCTGGTCCCAAAACTTCGGTAAGCAGAAAAGCACAACGTAATAATCCTATTGAACTTTCTAGAAAAATATCTACAGAAAAGGTAGAAGATACAGTGGACATTATTTGTTCAGGGATGGCTGGTTAAATAAGAAGAGAATCTCCCAACAATCCCCGGAAGCAGATAATATGTCCATTTCACTTGACCTGAGACAGTAAGTGGGAAAATTTGTGGAGGTGCTGATAAGCCATTAAAAAATGGGGAATGTGGTTGGATTACTGCAGTTTATGTTATGGCCTTGTATATAGTTCTTATTTACTTATCTTTTATTTATTTATGTTCTTCACTACATTGACTCAGTGCTCCAGAGGGGTAGGTCCTGGTATTCATTGTCCATTAATGTCCTTCTTTTTTACTTTTTCTTTATTCAATGAAATTATCAACACCACTCTTCCCCATCAATTTAGCAGTCTAGTTTCATTTGCTTAATTTTATTTTACCAAGCTCATTTCTCTGAAGAAACAAGACTTTTGTTCTATGAATCATTTATTTGAAGAGCAAAAAGTATTATACCATTTGAAGATGTTTTCTTTCTCTTCATTTGCATGTGACTTATTTTGAAAATGAATATGAATGTTTCCAGGATTTTTAAAAATGTACTTTAAGCTTTATCTTTGAAATATCTTATTTAAAAAATAAACTAAAACAGAAGCAAAAACAACTAACTCAATTAAATTCCAAGAGAAATGTACCAAACATAGATTTGCACATACAATTTTATCATCCTTGAAATGATCTCTAACCTGCTTCAGGCATGAAAAATACTCTTTCTTTGATTTAAGCTAAACTTGAAACACTAATTTTCTTTAATTTTATAAGGAATTTTTTAAATATTTTATTTATTTATTTGACAGAGAGAAACACAGCTAAAGAGGGAACACAAGCAGGGAGAGTGAGAGAGGGAGAAGCAGGCTTCCTGCCTAGCAGAGAACCCGCTGCAGGGCTTGATCCTGGTGCTCCATGATCATGACCTGAGCTGAAGGCAGATGCTCAATGACTGAACCACCCAGGCACCCCTAGCCAAGGAAATCTTTTAAGAAAAATGTCCTGTCATGAAAATCTGGCTTTACCTAGAGAATTATGCATTTTGGATCATACAAAAAAACAGAAAAAAGTATCCCTGTCGGGACCCTGCCTGAGACTTACCAGGCACAGTAAATGCTCAACATGTTCTCCTGACCTCCTTCAGTGATGCTGGGAAGGCAAACACAGTTCTTACTTTTGTAGACCTCATTAGAACTAGAAATGGCATGTGATCCACTTCTACAGGTATAAGCAGAAGTTAGCTGGGGTGGGGGTGGGGGTAAGGAGAAAATTATGGGGGAGATCTTATAAAAAGCTTTTACTTTTCTGATTAATCTAAACAATTACAACAAGAAAAATAGTGCAAATACAACTGGCAAAACCTTCTTTCTAGTCCCTATTTACTGCCTTAAACTCAGATATATGGAACTGCAGCAGCTATCTTGAAAATATTAATAGTAAGCCCAGGGGAAAGGCCACAGAGAGTTTCCTATTACCTGGAGCTGGAAGAATTCCTAACCTTTAAAGAGAGAAATCATTAATGATCTTCAGGTTACTGTTTCATGTGCTTGAGTAGATTGGAGTAAATTTATGATACCATGAATTACTTTGCACATATATTAAAATCTTCATAAAATACATTTTTTCTTAGAGCTACCCTATGACCCTGCAATTGCGCTACTGGGCATTTACCCCAAAGATACGGATGTAGTGAAAAGAAGGGCCATATGCACCCCAATGTTCATCGCAGCAATGGCCACAATCGCCAAACTGTGGAAAGAGCCAAGGTGCCCATCAACAGATCAATGGATAAAGAAGATGTGGTACATATATACAATGGAATACTATGCCTCCTTCAGAAAGGATGAATACCCAACTTTTGGAGCAACATGGACTGGACTGGAAGAGATTATGCTGAGTGAAATAAGCCAAGAAGAGAAAGTCAAGTATCGCATGGTCTCACTTACTTGCAGTGCATGAGGGGCAAACTGGAGGACAGTGGCAGAAGGAAAGCAAATGGGAACTAGGGTAATCTAGGGAGGGAAACGAAACAACAGAGACTTTGAACACAGAAACAAACTG
>PITA01035541.1:0-10402 GCA_004023965.1 Spilogale gracilis
CTAGAGATACAGTAGAACGCATCAACGAAACTAGAAGCTGGTTCTTTGAAAGAATCAATAAGATCGATAAACCATTGGCCAAACTAACCCAAAAGAAAAGGGAGAAGACCCAAATTAACAAAATCATGAATGAAAGGGGAGAGATCACGACTAACACCAAGGAAATAGAAACAATCATCAAAAATTACTATCAACAATTTATACCAATATGTTTAACAACCTAGAAGAGATGGATACATTCCTAGAAACGTATAAGCTTCCAAGACTGAAACAGGAAGACATTGACGATCTGAATAGACCTATATCTAGTAATGAGATTGAAGCAGAAATCAAAAACCTCCCCCCCAAAAAAGAGTCCAGGCCCAGACGGATTCCCTGGGGAATTCTACCAAACATTCAAAGAAGAAATAACACCTATTCTCCTGAAGCTCTTTCAAAAAATAGAAACAGAAGGAAAACTTCCAGACTCTTTCTATGAAGCCAGCATCACTCTAATCCCTAAACCAGACAAAGACCCCATCAAAAAAGAGAACTTCAGACCAATTATCACTGATGAATACACATACCAAGATTCTCAACAAGATCCTTGCTAACAGGATCCAACAATACATTAAAAAGATTATCCACCATGACCAGGTGGGTTTTATCCCAGGGATGCAGGGGTGGTTCAACACTCGCAAAACAATCAACGTGATAGAACAAATCGATAAGAGAATAGAGAAAAACTACATGGTACTCTCAGTTTATGCAGAAAAGGCATTTGACAAAATACAACATCTGTTCCTGATCAAAACTCTTCAAAGTATAGGGATAGAGGGAACATTTCTCAACCTCATAAAATCTATCTACGAAAAACCCACAGCGAATATCATCCTCAATGGGGAAAAACTGACAGCCTTTCCTCTGAGATCAGGAATAAGGCAACGATGCCCACTCTCACCACTACTGTTCAACATAGTGTTAGAAGTCCTAGCAACAGCAATCAGACAACAGAAAGAAATAAAAGGTATTCGAATTGGCAAAGAGGAAGTCAAACTCTCTCTCTTTGCAGATGACATGATACTATATTTGGAAAACCCAAAAGACTCTGCCCCCAAACTACTAGATCTCATACAACAATTTGGTAATGTGGCAGGATACAAAATCAATGCACAGAAATCAGTTGCATTCTTATACACTGACAACGAAAGAATAGAAAGGGAAATCAGAGAATCGATTCCATTTATTATAGCACCAAAAACTATAAGATACTTAGGAATAAACTTAACCAAAGAAGTCAAGGATCTGTACTCGAGGAACTACAGAACACTCATGAAAGAAACTGAAGACACAAAAAGATGGAAGAGCATTCCATGCTCATGGATCGGAAGAATAAACATTGTCAAAATGTCTATACTGCCCAGAGCAATCTATACTTTCAATGCCATTCCGATCAAAATTCCACCAACATTCTTCAAAACGTTAGAAAAAACAATCCTAAAATTTATATGGAACCAAAAAAGACCCCGAATCGCTAAGGAATTGCTAAAGAAGAAAAGCAAAGCTGGGGGCATCTCATTACCTGACTTCAGGCTTTATTACAAAGCCGTGATTACCAAGACAGCATGGTACTGGCACAAAAACAGAGAAATAGACCAATGGAACAGAGTGGAGAGCCCACATATGGACCCACAAATCTATGGGCAAATAATCTTTGACAAAGCAGGAAAAAACATCCAGTGGAAAAAGGACAGTCTCTTCAATAAATGGTGCTGGGAAAATTGGACAGCTACATATAGAAGAATGAAACTAGACCATTCTCTTACACCACACACAAAGGCAAACTCGAAATGGATGAAAGACCTCAACGTGAGGCAGCAATCCATCAAAATCCTGGAAGAGAACATAGGCAGTAACCTCTTTGACATCGGCCACAGCAACTTGTTTCAAGACACGTCTCCAAAGGCAAAGGAGACAAAAGCGAAAATGAACTTCTGGGACTTCATCAAAATAAAAAGCTTCTGTACAGCAAAGGAAACAATCAACAAAACAAAGAGGCAACCCACAGAATGGGAGAAGATATTTGCAAATGACACTACAGACAAAGGGCTGGTATCCAAAATTTATAAGGAACTACTCAAACTCAACACCCAAAAAGAAGATGAACACATCAAAAAATGGGCAAGAGACATGAAGAGGCACTTCTCCATAGAAGATATACAAATGGCTAACAGACACATGAAAAAATGTTCAGCGTCACTAGCTATCAGGGAAATTCAAATCAAAATCACTCTAAGATACCATCTTACATCAGTCAGAATGGCCAAAATTAACAAGACAGAAAACAACAAGTGTTGGAGAAGCTGCGGAGAAAGGGGAACCGTCTTATACTGTTGGTGGGAATGTAAACTGGTGCAGCCGCTTTGGAAAACAGTGTGGAGATTCCTTAAAAAATTAAAAATAGAGCTACCCTATGACCCTGCAATTGCACTACTGGGCATTTACCCCAAAGATACAGATGTAGTGAAAAGAAGGGCCATATGTACCCCAATGTTCATTGCAGCAATGGCCACAATTGCCAAACTATGGAAAGAGCCAAGGTGCCCATTAACAGATGAATGGATAAAGATGTGGTACATATATACAATGGAATACTATGCCTCCATCAGAAAGGATGAATATCCAACTTTTGTAGCAACATGGACTGGACTGGAAGAGATTATGCTGAGTGAAATAAGCCAAGAAGAGAAAGTCAAGTATCGCATGGTTTCACTTACTTGCGGTGCATGAGAGGTAAACTGGAGGACAGTGGGAGAAGGAAAGTAAATGGGAACTAGGGTAATCTAGGGAGGGAAACGAAACAACAGAGACTCTGGACACAGAAACGGAGGGACTTGGAGGGAGGGGGGTGGAGGGATGGGAGAGCCTGGTGGTGGGTACTGGGGACACCTAAAGCGTGGAGCACTGGGTGTGGGGAATGGGGAATGAATCTTGGAACACTGGGAAAAAAAATTTTAGTAACAATAAAAAAAACAAAAACAAACAAACAAAAAAGCTATTATGATGATTAAACTACCTTAATTCTTAGTGCTGCAGGCAAGAAGAGAAATCTCTTAAGTGACTTCTACAATGAAAATTCCTTAAACGCAAGAAACATTTCCTCTTCTGTAGCCCAAGCACAATGCCTTGGACACAGCAGGCACAACTACGTCTTAAACTGAATGGTTACTACATTCCCTGATCACTCTGTGAAAGTGATCATATCACTGGTATTGGTAAAAATAGAAATAACCTGAAAGGGCTTTAGAGGAGGAAAACATAAATTGTGGTATATTCATTTACAGCTATTAAAATACCCATGTACTGGTAAGTATCAAATGTTGACCACACAAAACCAAGTTGCAAAAAAAACCACACACACAGACACACACAGGTCAGCATTGAATATTTAAAACACATTTAACATTTAACCTTAAAACATTGTAATATTAAAAACACAAATAAAACATTCAAAACACAAACAGTGCTAAGTATTCTTTATGGATATATATACACATATGCACTGAAATCATAAAAATGAAAAAAGAAAAGATCCCCACCAACTTCACAAACATGTTTAATTCTGGGAAGAGAGCTGAATGGAAAAAGAGAGAGATAATGGCTTTTTCCTATACCTGTAACATACTTTCCTTACTTCAAACAACCTGAATTCAATAAAATGAATTCAGATTGGGGTGGTAGACACAAATGTAGATTTGGGTGGTAGACACAAATGTAATGTTAGTGTCTGTAGTATTCTGAATGTTTGAAAGAATTTACAAATGTAAATAAAATTTTTAACACACGTTTTACAGGATGGTTTCTCACAATGCACCTCAAGAGAAAGGGACGGTACAAATCCAAAGTACATTCCAGTAAAAGCAATATTCTAGGTCAAAATACTGTGATCTAAATAAGCACTTCTAGTCTAGTCGTTTACTCCAAAGGATTACATTTTCTTATTCTTCAATATAATTCTCCACAAACTGAGGGTTTTTAATTTTAGTTGACACGAAATGTTACATTAATTTCTGCTGTACAACAGTGACTCAACACCTCTCTGTACATCATGCTATGCTCTAGCATGGGTATCTACCATCTGTCATCATACAACACCACTACAGTACCACTATTTTCCCTATGCTGTACCTTTTATTCCCATGATTTACTTCACAAACTGTGTTTTGACAGGCATTTATATAGCAAGGAGTAGTGGGTAAACTCTGTAGCAGCAACACCTGGAGTAAAGATATCAATTTGCTGACAAAACATACCCAAATAGAAAGCCACAGCCATCTCCGATGGAAGCCACACTTGTTACTCACACTACCACTACTTCTAATTACTATCACTATTTGAATAATCATCTTCTAATTGATGCTTCATTCCTATTTGTTCAGAAAATAAAATTTAAAAGTACCATATGGTATCTGTTCCCTTCAATTTGTACTCCACACGAACAATGATCTATTTTCATGGCTTCTGGCATAAAGCCCAGACTCCTCACTCATTCAAATTAGCTCCTAGAACAAAATATCTCTAAAGAATACTTTAAATCATTCCTGAAACTTTAGGATGACTTGACTTTTTTCTCTATTCACACTGATTTTTTTCTCAAATGACCTAATGTTCAAAGTACGTAAGTGTAGGGAAAAAAAAATATGGGGCTGAGAATCAGAACACCTGAAAAGTCAATCCTATTTGTGCCCTCAAACATGTGACCTAAATCACATTCCTCTACTGTGCTCAGTTTTCTCATTACCAAACTAAACAACTTAAACAAATTAGTGAAGTTTTTCAAATCTGTATTATAGAGCTCCATAGTTGTATGCCTAAAAATTTTGTTTATTGGTTTATATACTGGGATGTTACCTATGATTCAATTTGAAGGAAAAAAAAAAACAAAAAACAAAAAAAAAACACTGGCTCAGTTGCTTTTAGTTTCAAACTACTTCCAGATTAACATTAAAGCTTCTTCTAGCTATTAGACTCCGGTTTTTGTTTACTGTTATTGAATATATTTTTTCATTTTAAAAAATTCTTCACCACTACAATCTTTTTCTTAAACTGAAGACTGAATTTACATCTTTCAGACATTTTATTTGTCCAACTGTTCAAAATGGTCACACAAGTCAAACTTAAAAGGCATCCCTACTACTAAAAATGTTTAATTTTTCAATTTTATCAGGTGGAAAAAAGGGGTTGATCTGTGCCAGCTGACAATTTGGTCAGAATAAGGCCCAAGTTTAATTTCTGTATTTTAGCCACTATGGAACAGTTTCTGAAGTTACAATTAAAAGAAAAAGCAAATCACTGTGTTAAAGAAAATTCAGGGGGCACCTGGGTGGCTCAGTTGGTTGAGCAACTGCCTTCGGCTCAGGTCATGATCCTGGAGATCCGGGATCGAGTCCCACATCGGGCTCCCTGCTCGGCAGGAAGCCTGCTTCTCCCTCTCACTCCCCCTGCTTATGTTCCCTCTCTGGCTGTGTTTCTCTCTGTCAAATAAAATCTTTAAAAAAAAAAAAAAGGGGGCGCCTGGGAGACTCAGTTGGTTAAGCAATGGCCTTCAGCTCAGGTCATGATCCTGGAGACCTTGGATCGAGTCCCACATCAGGCTTTCTGCTCAGCGGGAAGCCTGCTTCTCCCTCTCTCAATCCCTCTGCTTGTGTTCCCTCTCTAGCTGTATTTCTCTCTGTCAAATAAATAAAATCTGTAGAAAAAAAAAAAAAAAAAAAAGAAGAAAATTCAGGGGGTAAGCAAATGGGCAAAATGAATGAAGGGGAGCAAGAGACACAGGTTTCCAGTTATGGAACAAGTCATGGGAATAAAAGGTACAGCATAGGGAATATAGTCAATGACATTATAACAGCCATTGTATGGTAATAGATGGTAGCTACACCTGTGGTGACCAAAGCATAATGTAATTGTACACGAGAAACTAACAGAAAACTGCGTCAATTATGCTCAAAAGAATTTTTAGAAAGAAAAAAAGCTAGAATTCAATAGGTTTACACTTCACATAAAATAAAAATGAAAGGTGAAAATAAGGAAGCAGTGAGAAGCATTTATGTAAATGTCAGACATCTAAAGAAACCAGTAAGTTCTATCACTTACTAGAAGACTGAGTTAAAACACTACTAACAACTGGATACCTTAAAAAATGACTCCTGTCTTTTATGACTTAATTCTTAAGCTAAAATATGCTGTACAAATGTATTTAATAGAAAATACTCATGTACCTCTACTGAACATAATGAAAATAAATTACCTTATCTGGTGCTGATTCAAAAGAATCGCTCATCTGGTTATCCAACGGTGGGTCAGGAGGTGGTTTTATCTGATTATCCAAATGGCAATTTTCAGAAGCCCTTTTTGTGGTTTTATTAATTTCAACTGTAACATCATTAGTTTCAACTTCTTCAGAATTAATTTGTTTCATTTCTTCCTGCTGGCAAGCTGTATTTTTGTCATTCTGTGGTTTTTTCCCTAAAAATGTACTTTGAGTAGCTGGATGATGCATTTCTAAGGCTGGGAGTGAAAAACTGGTTCGTATTAAGCCCAATTTAGAGGAAACTTGAGAGTCCAACTTGTTTTGCTGCACAGAGTTAAATTTTGAGAGTTTAATTTTAGTCCAGCTGGAGTTCTTTTTAGTTGAGCTGTTTATTCCATTTAGTATACATTTCACAGGCTTTGTTTTTCTACTGGGGAAGAAACGATTACACTGAACACCCTGATTTGTTTCCTTCTGATGAAGTATTTGTCTTTCATTTTCAGTCTCTTCCAATTTTATTTCTGTAGGCTTCTCCTCCTTTATACTCTCCATTTGTGAAGATTCCTTTTTTACCTCTACAGTATCAGACTCAATCTCACCAGCAATTTCTTCACAGAGCTGAAGAATGCTACCTCGTTTGCTCTTTCCCACTTGCTCCAGCTCATTATCTACACTTTCTTCAGGCACTGATGGCTGTGGACTTTTTTGGGATTTTGCACTAGTATTCACTTGTGTATAAACTGACCTTTTCACCTCATTCTTTTTAGAGACTGCTGAATTAACCATTTTTGATGTTTTTATCTCAGAAGATACAGGCACAGATTTTATTTCCTCTTTTCTAGCATTTTTCTGAAGACATTTTTCAGACCCTTTCGTGCAATGAGAACTGCAAGCAAAAGCTGTCTGATGCTCTACTTTGCGTTTTTTTCCTTTGGGGGAATTTATTACTTCATTAATTACTAGATTTTCATCCTCTTTAGAATCAGACTTTATTTCTGGTACTTTTCTTTTCACATGTTTTTGACTTGTTTTAACTTTATTAGATTTACTTTGAGAATTGTTACAGTGCTCTTTCCTTGGTGGCAAAGACTGTTTAACTGCATGAACTTGACCCTGAATTTCTCTATTACGCAGAGACCTTGTTGAAACTTCTGTTAACTGTTGTAGTCTTTGGGATCTCCGGTTAAGCTGTTCATTTGATTTAGAAGTTCCATGCACTAACTTTTTCTGAGGTAATTTCTTCTTTTTTGTAGATTCTTGTTGTGAATGTCCCTTCACAGTCACCATATTTTTATTAATGGATTTACTAGCTTTTTTATCATTGGATGCAGCTTTTGCTGACCTTGTACTCATGCATGTTCCTAATTCAGGTTGACTGATTTTATTCTCACTAGAAGATTTAACCAGTGATTTTACAGTTTCCCTTGGACCTGATTTTTCTGCCAGATTTGTTTGAGAACCTTGAATTTGTGTTTCTAAATTCTTATCTTCACTTTTTTTAACAACATTAGAGGAATTTTCTTTTGATTTCTCCTGAATGGACATCATTCCTGAGTAATGTCCTCCTTTTCTGAGTAGTTTTTGAGAGGCTTTTCGTGTCCTGATAGGTGCGAATGCTGAATGTCTAGTACTATTACTGAGGAGATCTTAAAAATCAACTTTGAGGCTGATGTGCATTTTCAACAAAAATACTAGTTTGTTTCAAGTAAGGGTTCGATCATCCCTAGGACGTAAGAAAGGTTGGTATGAAGGCTGAAAGATAATTGCTTTACTTCTGGACAAGGCAAGAGAAATTTGATGAAAATTTAATTCCAATTTGATATTTTTAGAAATTTTTATGAAAAAAACTTAATTCAGGTTCAATCTGTTTTGTTAATTTTTCAATTAATAATGGTATTCAGGCCTAGCCCTACTACAGAGAGAGTTATTTATCACTGACCTGTTTTGACAAAGATTTTGAAAACTTTTTTCTTCTGAAGTCTACAGTTACTGGACTTCGATTCATTTGAAACATGTCTTACAGCTAACAGGTTTCTTTCCTTGTTTGCTGAGACAGTTTAAAGTTCTTACTAACCTCTTTCGTTTAATAAAATACTCTATTAATATAGATTTTCTTTTGTGCTGCCATTTCTGAAAAATTAAAAAAATTAAAATTAAATTTTGTACAATCCAAGAAATATGGCAATGCTAATACTATACAGAAATAATATTGATTTACATAAACCTAACTTCTCCTTTTTAATTTAATCTGTACATTTAAGGCTAACAGAATAAAGTATCCCAAAGTACATTCTTAAAAGTAATTAATAACTTGTTTTACATAAGCATAGAATAGTCAAAAATCAGTTTATTCCTTAAGTTACTTACAATTCTTTTCCCACAAGACAGAATTGATCTTTCAGCCACCATAACTCATGAAAATTTGGCAAAATCATTCCTTAAAGTATCCTCTTAACACATTACACAGCACCTAAAAAAAAAAAGTTTTTAAAAAATTTAAAAGGTGCAAAGATGTAAATTATTCATTCACCACTCATCAAATACAACATTCCACAAATTTATGTCCTTTCATTAGTCGTCAGAACTCACTTTATACATACCACTTAATTTTAGTATTTCTAACCTTAAGTAAATGGTTCATTTACTGCTGTAGAAAAGTTTTAAAAATACAAAACAAAATTCATAATACATACATATAATGGGTTAAACTAGTAAAGTAAAATCCTATTTTGAGGGAAAAGAGTGCACATAACTACTTGTAACAGAAAAACACTGATACACAGTTAAAAAAGGCAGATTTAAACACAATTTTCCTCTATTCTCATGTAAAACCGACTTCAAAAAAAGCAACAGATTAAAACAAGACATAACCCTTAAACCTGAAAGCTAAAGAAAAGAAATGGTAAAAATAAAACATGGAAGCTACAAAGAATGACAACCTCTAGACTCAAGAAAATTTGAATCCTAAGGTGGAAATGGGGAAAGCTGAGAAGGAGCTCTACTTAAAACTAAAGAATCCCCCAAAACTCAGGAACTACAGTCCCAAACTCCACAGGAGATGAGGATGAAAATAGGACTCAAAAAAGCAGGGGCGCCTGGGTGGCTCAGTTGGTTAAGCAACTGCCTTCAGCTCAGGTCATGATCCCGGAGTCCAGGGATTGAGCCCCGCACGGTGCTCCCCGCTCAGCGCGAAGCCTGTTTCTCCCTCTCTCACTCCCCCTGCTTGTGTTCCCTCTCTAGCTGTGTTTCTCTCTGTCAAATAAATAAATAAAATCTTAAAAAAAAAAAAAAAAAAAAAAAGGGCAGAAAGATTCCAAGACTGCCATTCCATTACTAGCACCAGAAAACTGCCCTGTATCCCTGAAGACTCTAGTATAAATCTCTGGAAAGAGTATAACAGAAAGTCTTTGGTCTAGGGGGTTTAAGAGTGAACAAGTGAGGGGAGAAGTATCATACTGACAACAGATCTCAGGGCTGAGCTCCACAACAGGCACAGCACTCAGCACAAAGTCTCCTTAGGACTATCTCTCCCTCTGCCCCTCCTCTACACGTGCTCATGAATGTGCGCTAAAATAAATAAATCTTAAAAAATAAAATAAAAGCATTAGAAGAGAAAAGTAAGATCTCCTATAAAGTCCAACAAAATAGAGATGGCAAATAGGAGAATTCAGAAAATTTTCCTAGTTCTAAAAGAATTTCCGGATATATTTTTTAAAAAATGTTATTTATTCGAGAAAGACAGAGATAGCAACAGAGATAACGAGAAAGAGCATGAGCAGGAAGAGGTGAGAAGCAGAATTCCCAGAACCTGATGTGGGGCTCAATCCCAGGACCCTGGGATCATGACCTGAGGTGAAGGAAGACGCTTAACCAGCTATGTCACCAGGTACCTGAGTTTCCAGATTTAAAGGGCCAAGAGCACCTAACACAATGGATTAAAAAAATAAAAGATGTTAAGAAGATATACAAACGGCCAACAGACACATGAAAAAATGTTCAGCGTCACTAGCTATCAGGGAAATTCAAATCAAAACCACTCTAAGATACCACCTTACACCAGTCAGAATGGCCAAAATTAACAAGACAGAAAACAACAAGTGTTGGAGAGGCTGC
>PITA01035542.1:0-10402 GCA_004023965.1 Spilogale gracilis
AATCTGCTGTTGTTCCTCACTCACAGAGCACTTTCGTTTTGGGGAGTTTGTTTTCAATGGTTCAGCTCTGCGGGCTTCCTCCCCCACTCCCCTGTCTCTGGGGGCAAGCCTCCGGTCCCTCTTACTTGTTTCTACCTTTTTGCCGATGGTCCTTGTTTCCCATGGTGATCCAAAAGTGCGAAATATCACATTTCAGGCTGATTTCATGGGTGTTCACGGTGGTCCTGTAGTGGTTTTTTTGCTGGAATTCAGCTTTCTTCAGGGAACTCCCCGACATGCGGTCACCTGGCCTTCTGCCATCTTGAACTCCCCTCATAGTAGCTTTTTAACTTCTACTTTTTCACACCTATATATTTTATAGATATATTCTTCAACGTAGTCCTTTTTTCCTTATTCAGTATTACCTTTATATACAAGTTTTACCTTCCCTGAAGTTTTGGCATCCATATTCATCAGCGATATTGGTCTGAAGTTCTCCTTTTTGATGGGGTCCTTCTCTGACTTGGGGACTAAAGTAATGCTGGCTTCATAGAAAGAGTCTGGAAGTTTTCCTTCTGTTCCTACTTTTTGAAAAGCTTCAGAAAAATAGGTGTTATTTCTTCCTTGAATGTTCGGTAGACTTCCCCAGGGAATCTGTCATGTCCTGGGCTCTTGGTTTTTGGGAGGCTTTTGATCACTGCTTCAATCTCGTTACTAGATATTGGTCTATTCAGATTGTCAATTTCTTCCTGTTTCAGTCTTGGAAGTTTATAGGTTTCCAGGAATGTATCCATATTTTCTAGGTTCTTAAACTTCTTGGCATATGACTGTTGGTAATAATTTCTGATGACTGTTTCTATTTCCTTTGTGTTAGTGGTGATCTCTCCCCCTTTATTAATAATGTTATTAATTTGGGTCTTCTCCCTTTTCTTTTGGATTAGTTTGGCCAATGGTTTATTGATGTTATTAATTCTTTCAAAGAACCAGCTTCTAGTTTTGTCGATGTGTTCTACTATATCTCTTATTTCTAATTCATTGATCTCTGCTCTAATCTTAATTATTTCCTGTCTTGTGTGTGGGGTTGGCTTAATTTGTTGTTGATTTTCCAGTTCTTTAAGGTGTAAAGAGAGTTGGTGTATTTGGGATTTTTCAATTTTGGGGGGAGAGGCTTGGATTGCTATCTACTTCCCCATAGGACTGCCTTTGCCATATCCCATAGATTTTGGATCAATGTATCTTCATTTTCATTGGTTTCCATGAAATATTTAAGTTCCTTGATTTCCTGGTTGATCCAAACATTCTTGAGCAGGGTAGTCTTTAGCTTCCAAGTATTTGAATTCCTTCTGAACTTTTTGCTGTGGTTGAGTTCCAGTTTCAAGGCATTGTGGTCAGAGAATATGCAAGGAATAATCTCAATATTTTGGTATTAGGTTAGCCCTGATTTGTGACCTAGTATGTGGTCTGTTCTGGAGAAAGATCCATGTGCACTCAGGAAGAATGAGTATTCTGTTGTTTTAGGGTGGAATGTTCTGAATATATCTATGAGATCCATCTGGTCCAATGTGTCATTCAAAGCTCTTGTTTCTTTGTTGATTTTCTGTTTAGGTTATCTGTCCTCTGCTGAGAGTGGTGTGTTAAGATCTCCTACAATTAATGTATTCATATTAATTTGACTCTATTTTGCTTAACAGTTGGCTTATGTAGTTGGCAGATCCCATGTTGGGGGCATAAATATTTACAAGTCTTAGATCTTCTTGGTGTATACACCCTTGATGATTATGTAGTATCCATCTGTATCTCTGACTACAGTCTTTAGATTAAAATCTAATTTGTCTGATATTAGAATCAGTACCCCAGCTTTCTTTTGAGGTCCATTGGCATGTGAGATGATTCTCCATCCCCTCACTTTCAGTATTTATATATCTTTAGATTCAAAATCTGTGTCTTGTAGACAGCATATGGACAGGTCCTGTCGTTTTATCCAGTCCACAACCCTGTGCCATTTTATTGGAACATTTAGGCCATTCACATTGAGAGTGATTATTGAAAGATACGTTTTTATTGACATCATGTTGCCTGTGAAGTTCTTCTTTCCATAGATTGCCTCTGTAAGTTTCTGTTCTGTGTCACTCTTCGGTTTGTTCCTCTTTTATAGAACCCCCCTTAATATTTCTTGTAATGCTCTCTTGGTGGTCTCATAATCTTTTAGACCTTGCCAGTCCTGGAAGCTCTTTATCTCTCCATCCATTTTGAAAGTCAGCCTTGCAGGGTAGAGTATCTTTGGCTGCATATTTTTTTCATTTAGTTTCCTGAGTATGTCCTGCCATCCCTTTCTGGATTTCCAGGATTCTGTGGACAGGTCTGATGTTATTCTGATGGTCCTCTCTCTGTACATAAGGGATCTCTTCCCCCTAGCTGCCCTTAAAGATATTCTTTGAATTTATGATTTGTGAATTTCACAATTATGTGCCTGGAGGTTTTTCTAGCCTCACTGATCTTGGGGAGTGTCCTCTCTGCCTCTAGGACATGAACACCTTTTCATTTCCCAGATTAGGGAAATTTTCTTCCAGGATTTGTTCAACTATATCTTCTAGACGTCTCTCTCTCTCTCTCTCTCTCTCTCTCAACTCCCTCAGGGATCCCAATAATTCTGATATTGGAGTGTTTCACAGCATCATTTATTTCCCTAATTCTATTTTCATGGGGTTTTAGCTGTTTGTTCTAAGACTTCTCTTGCTCCTCCTTCTCAATCTGTCTTCTAGATCGCTAATTGTGATCTTCTGCTTCACTTCCCCTAGTTGTTAGAGCATTTAGATTAAATTGAATCTCATTGATAGCATTTTTAACCTCTGCCAGGTCTGCTGTCACTTCTACCCTTAGAGATTCTATCTTGACACTGATGGTCTTTTCCAACTTAGCCATTGCTCGAATGATTGCTTCCCTGAATTCCACTTCTGTCATATTGTTTATGTTCATATCCAGTAGTTTTGTGTCAAGGGTTGCAGTCTGAATTTTTCTTCTGTTGGATGTTCCTCCTCCTAGTCATATTGGTGAGGGGTGGTTGAGGGGATGTATAGCTGAATATATCAACCACGATCCAGGCGAGTTGCCTGTTGGAAGGTTTTTGAGCAATCATAAGTCACCACTGAAAAGGAAGAAAATAGAAAAAAGAAAGAGAAAAAGAGGGAAAAAAGCAAGAAAAAACCACACAGGCCCCAGTGGTAGGATTTATATGGCACAAAAACAAAACAAAATAAACAAAAAGATCATCACAAGTAAAAGAAAGGGGGAAAGCAAAAAGCAAAACCCAGCCCAAATGACTCCCAAGAATATTATTTATATAGTAGAAAGGCAAAAACAAATACACAGAAACAATGACAGAAGAATAAGATGGGAAGGTGAGTACAAGCCCTTGTTATGGGAGAGGAAAGTATTTCAGTTCCTCTTGGTTGTATCTTGTTATTATTGTTAAAGAACTCAACTTTCTATAAATATGGGAAATTAAAACAGGTTTATATATAGGGCTAGTATTGAATAGGAATGAAAGATTACCTTGAAGCTTAAATATATATGTATATTATAAAAAAAAAAAGAAACAAGGGTGCCTGGGTGGCTCAGCTGGTTATGTGACTGCTTTTGGCTCTGGTCATGATCCTGGTGACCCGGGATTGAGCCCCACATCGGTCTTCCTGCTCGGCGGGAAGCCTGCTTCTCCCTCTCTCAGTCCCTCTTCTTCTGTTCCCTCTCTAGCTGTGTTTCTCTCTGTCAAATATATAAAACTTTAAAAAAAAAAAGAAACAAACACAGGTATATGTATGTAAAAAAGTTCAAGTTAAAAAGTTATTATGCAATATTGTATTAAATAGCAAGTTGTAATAATAAGTGGGTTAAAAAATAAAGGAGGGGAGCCTGGGTGGCTCAGTTGGTTAAGCAACTGCCTTCAGCTTAGGTCATGATCCCAGAGACCCGGGATCGAGTCCCACATTGAGCTCCCTGCTCCACGGGAAGCCTGCTTCTCCCTCTCTCATTCCCCCTGCTGTGTTCACTCTCTGTCTGTGTTTCTCTCTGTCAAATAAATAAAATCTTTAAAAAAAAATTAAAAAAATAAAAGGAACAAGAATCATGAGAATGAATTTAAAATAAAAAAATTAAAAATAAAAATGAAAATAAGTTAAAAAATAAAATCAGAAGCTTTGGGGGTAGTACCAGGAGCTTAATATTTTGTTTTTTCCCTGATGTTGGGGTTTTACATTTTTATGGAGACCATTTGGTGGTTGTCCTTTTGTTCTCCTGGCTCACCTTCTGGGAGAGGGGCCTGCTGCATTGTTTTTCGCCAATGTTGCTTGGGCTGAGTATCCTCACCCCTATAGAGGGGCTGGGCTCTACGGAAACTGGTTTTTCAGACTTTTGTTCTCTGGAGGTTTTTGTTCTTTTGTAGCTTTTTGCAGCTTTTTGGAGAGTCAGAGCAAAGTGAGCTGTCTGCACCCAGACCTTCTTCTCAGAGAGAAGCCTCAGTCTGCTCCCCTCTGGATGGTCTGGGACACACAGACTCCCCCTCTGAACTCTCCCCTGCACCTGCCACCTCTCACAGATAGCGTGCACAGCGTGCACCCTCAGTCACCAGCCAGAATGGCGCCCAATGTCCCCGACTGTCTCTTCACTCCTGTGCCTCAGAAACTGAAAGTGATATCAGTTTGTGTGAGCTTGTTGTCCCAAGACCCGTTTCTGGAGCCCACACCCATGCTGGGTGTTCTCAGACCTTGCAGTCCGGCACCGTGCGGTGGGAAGAGTGACCTCTGCTACAGGTTGCATGGGCCTAGCCCAAGCGGTGGTGCAAGCGCAGTTTCAGGGACTCCTCCTGCCACAAGGTTTACTCAGGCACCAGGGAGCTCCTTCTACTGCAGGCCCAGGACCACAGTTTTATAACCGTGCCAGAAGCCATCAGATTCCTCCAGTTGTCTCTTAAGATCTTTTGTTTTTGAGCACTTTTAACCAGAGTTGCAAGTTGGTGCTGGTCCCCAAGCACACAGCACTTTCGTATTGGGGCATTACTTTCCAATGGATCACTTCTGATGGCTTCCCCCACTTCTGTTTCTCCTCCAAAATCAGTCTGAGCGCTCCCATTCTGCTTCATTAACCATTACCTTTCCACTGGTGGTCTTCACCTCTGTAGAGATCCAGAAGTGTGTAGTCTTATATCTCAGGCTGATTTCATGTGTGTTCATAGTGTTCTGATTGATATTTAGCTCATTTTAAGGGACTGTTTGAAACTGGGCCCCCTACTTCTTCACCATCTTGCCCCCCTCACAAAGACAGCTTTTTGAATAAATGGTGCTGGGAAAACTGGACAGCCACACACAGAAGAATCAAACTGAACCATTCTCTTACACCATACACAAAGATGAACTCAAAATGGGTGAAAGATCTAAATGTGAGAGAGGAATCCATCAAAATCCTGGAGCAGAACCTGGTCAGTAGACTTTTGACCTTGGACACAGCAACTTCCTGCAAGACGAGTGTCTCCAAAGGCAACAGAAACAAAAGCAAAAATGAACTATTGGAATTTCATCAAGATAGAAACTTCTGTACAGCAAAAGACCCAGTGAACAAAACTAAAAGGCAATGTATGTAATGAGAAAAGATATTTGCAAATGATTTATTAGATAAAGGGATAGTATCCAAGATCTATAAAGAACTTCTCAAACTTAACACCCCCAAAACAAATAATCCAGTCAAGAATTGGGCAGGGACATGAACAGGCACTTCTCCAGAGAAAACATACAAATGGCTAACAGACACATGAAAAATGCAGCACATCAATTGTCATCAGTAAAATAAAAATAAAAACCATGCGATACCACCTCACACCACTCAGAATGGCTAAATTTAACAAGACATGGAACAACAAATGCTGGTGAGGATGTGAAGAAAGGGGAACCCTCTTACACTGTTGGTGGGCATGCAAGCTGGTACAGCTACTCTGGAAAACAGTATGGAGGTTCCTTAAGACATTAAAAATAGAACTACCCTATGACCTAGCAATTGCACTATTGGGTATGTACCCCAAAGATACAGATGTAGTGAAAATAAGGGCACATGCACCCCAATGTTCATAGCAGCAATATCCACAGTAATAAAACTGTGGAAGGAGCTGAGATGTCCTTCAACAGATGAATGAATAAAGAAGATGTGGTTCATATATACAATGGGATATTACTCAGCTATCAGAAAGGATGAATACCTACCATTTGCATTGGTCCTGGAGGGGATTGTGCTAAGTGAAATAAGTCAAGCAGAGAAAGACAATTATCATATGGTTTCACTCATATGTGGAATATAAGGAATAGTGCAGAGGATCATAAGAGAAGAGAGGGAAAACTGAAGGGGAAGAAACCAGAGATGGAGATAAACCATGAGAGACTCTTGATTCAGAAACAACTGAGCGTTGCAGAAAGAGAGTGGTTTAGGGGAATGGGATAAATGGGTAATGGGCATTAAGGAGGGTATGTGATATGATGAGCACTGGGTGCTGTAAAGAACCAATGAATTATTAACCATTACATCTAAAACCAATGATGTGTCATGTGTTGATTAATTGAATTTGAATAAAAAATAAAAATTTGCAAAGCATTAAATAATTTATAAGGCATTTTGGAGGAACAAGGAGAATCTTAAACAACTTTGTGCCTGGAACAGGTACAAACATGAAGAATTAGACCCAATATGGATTCATAAGTGATTTCCAGCAGCTAGTGACCATTTGTGATGGAGTGGAAGAAAGGAAGAGATTTCCAGTAAAGTTACTGAATATTGGTGCTTCTTGTCTATCACCTCTTGATCAGGTTCTTTCCTTCCCAAAATACAGGTTCCTTCCTTAGAGTATCGATGTCATAAGACCCTCAGTCTGATTTGATTATGTCTTGGTATATGAATTGGTAACAATTTTTGTTTACTTTCATGAACTGAAATCATCCATCACTTGGGAAATCTCAGTTAATTCAGGTTAGATTAATATTAGTTATTTTGTGATACACTGGACCCTGAAAAATTCATCATAACCCAATATAGACAAGTGAGGTATATTGTTCACATCCTCACATGAATTGTTTCTTTTAACTGACAATAACCCCATTTGAAGGTTATTGTTATGTCCAACTTGTAGATGAGGAAACATAAATGAGGGAATTCCTGGAAACTGCCTCAATCATGCAGGTAGTAAATAAAAGGTTCATCTGAGTTTAAATTTTGCTTTTCTCCTTAACCACCATGATGCAGAACAGTGGATTGGGTGATTTTTCTTCCTAATGAATTCAGCCATGCCCCCTAAAACCTGAGCTAATTATCTACTGGGGCAGAACAGAAACAAAACCCTCCCCAGAGATCCCATGGCACAGTGTTGTATTTAATCCCTGCTTCATGCACTAGCAGAGATACCCTAGGTTGGCTGTGAGTGTGAAGCCCCAACTTCACCAAGATCATCAATTGAAAGACTTTACTGTAAATAGCCTAATGTCTGACCTAATAAACTTTGCGGAATACAAAGGAAAATGTTGAAGAATTGAGACTCCCCAGAAGGTGACAAGAATGGACATACATGATGACCAGGTAGCACATAGTTAATAGAAGTCATTGTCCTAGGCTCCAGTGGGGAGACATAAGGTTTAGAAATAATTTGTGATACTATATATGTGGTAATATCGTCAAGGTACTTTAGCAAGGAGGTCCTAGATGTATGTTAAAACCCTCATTGGGGCGCCTGGGTGGCTCAGTTGGTTGGACGACTGCCTTCAGCTCAGGTCATGATCCCGGAGATCCAGGATCGAGTCCCACATCGGGCTCCCTGCTCGGCGGGAAGCCTGCTTCTCCCTCTCTCGCTCCCCCTGCTTGTGTTCCCTCTCTGGCTGTTTTTCTCTCTGCCAAATAAATAAAATCTTTAAAAAAAAAAAAACCCTCATGGATAAGTGTGCTTGGCTGGCTCAGTCCATTAAGCATCTGCATTCAGCTCAGGTCATGATCCCAGGGTCCTGGGTTGAGCCCTGGAAGGGGTCCCTACTCAGTGGGGAGAATAGGGAGTTCTCCCTCTGCCTCTCCCCTGCTGGCACTCTCACTCTCTCTCTTAAATAAATAAAACCTATTTTAAAAATACAATAAAACCCTGACAGATAATTTAGCAGTGGCATGAGAATTCAGTGAATGATGAGAACCCAGGGAAAATTATATTTTTGTTACATAGAATAATTGTATTTACTGACACATAGATTATAATGTACTAAATCCGTCAGCTACTAGTCAGTAATTCATCTCAGCAAAATAGTTACACTCTCTGTGTATAAACATAAATGAAATCTTTGTTTCCCTGAGATGTATTTGAAGCCATCTTTGTAGTTTTTACAGGAAGAAGTTCTAACAGGACAAGTATTTTTTTTTCAAAAACATGTTACATTATTCAATGCATATCACAAATATTTAAAACATTGGCTGTGGATTTATAGATTAAATATATTGCAACATATTTGGATTTGCTCAGTAATTAGGCAAGTTTTAGAATAGCTTCAAATAAGTAATGCATTTATGAGGGAAGAGCAGTAACACTCTGTGTTTTTCTTCCATTATCCTCCAAATCAAGCCAAGTAGATTAAGGTATGGAGCAAGGAAATGAATCTTCCACCACAGATTTCATTCTCCTTGGCTTTTTCTCTGACTCCCAGCATCCTAGACTCCTCATCTCCATTGTACTTCTGATTCTTGGGGTGGCCATCACAGGAAATTCCATCCTGGCTCTGCTGATCTGGGGTCATGCTTGCCTCCACACTCCCATGTACTTCCTGCTCAGCCAGCTCTCCCTCATGGACCTAATGTTAATCTCCACCACTGCCCCTAAGATGGCTACCAACTTCTTCTCCGGACATAGGTTTATCTCTCACATTGGCTGTGGAGTCCAAATCTTTCTGTACTTGATGCTAGGAGTGGCTGAGTGTGTTCTTCTGACTCTCATGGCCTTTGACCGCTATTTAGCCATCTGTAGCCCCCTCAGATATCCGGTCATCATGACACCCCGAGTCTGTATGCAAATGGCCACTGGTTCGTGGGCTGGGGGTGTGCTCATCTCCTTAATGCACACAATTTATGCAATGCACTTCTCTACTTGTGGCTCCAGAAAAATTCACCATTTCTTCTGTGAGGTAATGGCCCTTCTGAAGCTCTCCTGTGAGGACACTTCAACCTATGAGAAAGTGGTGTTAGTGTCCAGCATTGCTTTCCTTCTCATCCCTTTTGGACTCATCGTGACTTCCTACATCCTCATCTATTTTGCTATTCTCCACATGAACTCCCCTGAGGGCAAAAACAAAGCTCTAGCTACCTGCTTCTCCCACCTTGGTGTGGTAAGTCTCTACTTTGGTCCAGCCATGATTATCTATATGACTCCACGTTCCTCTCTTCCCTCAGAGGTGGACCAGCATCTCTTTGTGTTTGATGTAATCATTACCCCCATGCTTAACCCCCTCATCTACAGCCTGAGGAACAAGGAGGTGTTGGGAGCTTTGAGGAAGGTTCTATGGAGAAAGCTGTTTAAACAGAAAAGATGATGTTACTTGTTTCTTTAAACACCCAAATTATTTATTGTTCTCCTAGTTAATGGTAATGCTATTATGAGCAACTGAACTCTAGATTTCAATTCTCAACCCACATCACAAAAATCATACTTCTTACCTTTCAGATTTTTAGTAATGTGTTCTATGCTACAATGGGGCAGGGAGGCCCTATTTAATAGTATTACCTAAATTGACTGTTAATTCCCCTATAAATCAAATTCTGGTAAGTGACCTAGGCATATATATACAACAAACTTTACGTTAAGATACTTCCTAGATAAAATGTTCCTAATGTTCCTATCCAACCTCATGACCTATACTTATCATCACTACACTCAGACATGCCTCATATTGGTTTATTCAGCCTTGGACTTTTCATATGATTTCATGAATCAGCCTTTTTAAGACACCATAGCATTACCATCACATGCATCCATCTATTGAAATGTCACTCTTCCATGACCTGTCTCAAAATTGTCTCTTTGATTTCCTGGCTTATTTATTACAGATTCTGCTAGTTTCCCTTTACCTATGAGTTACCACATTTTTTCAGGTCTGAAAAACATATTTATTAATAACATGATAACAAGTGTTGGAGAGGCTGCGGAGAAAGGGGAACCCTCTTACACTGTTGGTGGGAATGTAAACTGGTGCAGCCGCTTTGGAAAACAGTGTGGAGATTCCTTTAAAACTTGAAAATAGAGCTACCCTATGACCCTGCAATTGCACTACTGGGCCTTTACCCCAAAGATACAGATGTAGTGAAAAGAAGGGCCATATGTACCCCAATGTTCATCACAGCAATGGCCACAATCGCCAAACTGTGGAAA
>PITA01035543.1:0-10399 GCA_004023965.1 Spilogale gracilis
TCCATCCATCTATCCATCCATCCATCCAACCATTCCTTCATCCATCCATCTGTCCATCCATCTATCCACCCATCCATCCAACCATTCCTTCATCCATCCACCTATCCACTCATCCATCCATCCACCCACGCATCCATCCATCCATCCATCCATCCATCCATCCATCCATCCATCCATCCATCCATCCATCCATCCATCCATCCATCCATCCATCCAACCATTCCTTCATCCATCCACTCATCCATCCATCCACCCATGCATCCATCCATCCATCCATCTGTCCGTCCGTCCACCCACCCATCCACCCATCCATCCACCCATCCATCCATCCATCCACCCATTCCTTCATCCATCCACCTATCCATTCATCCATCCATCCACCCATTCACCTATCCATCCATCCACCCACGCATCCATCCATCCATCCATCTGTCCGTCCGTCCATCCATCCACCCATCCATCTGTCCATCCATCTATCCATCCATCCACCCACCCATCCATCCGTCCATCCATCCATCCACCTGTCCGTCCATCCATCCATCCATCCATCCATCATCCATCTGTTCATTCATTCATCCATATATTCATTTGTGCATTCATCCATATCCATCTGTTCCTTCTTTCCTTCCTTCCTTCTTTCATCCATCCATTGATGTATCCATTTGTTCACTCATTCATTCATCTATCCATTCATTTGTTCATTCATCCATCCATCTGTTCATTCATTCATTCATTCATTCATTCACTCATTCATTCATTCATTCATTCCCAGATCTTTCAAAAAGTGTTTTTCATGCCCCAGGAATGCAGAAATCTGCCTTTGGCAAGCCTTGGTTGATCACCACTTCATGCATTTATTTATTCAGAGTCTACCATGAACCCACACTAGACTAGGCAGTGGGGAAAAGCAGAGACCCATAAGCCCCCATTTTCATGGAGTTTTCCAGCCAGTGTAGGAAATAGATAACAACCAAGTCAACACATAAGGAAATTAAAGACACAGTCTCCAGGAGTGATAAGTATTGTAAAAACATGGCAGGGCAATCAACCAAGAAACGGGGCCATGTGGGAAATACTTTAAAGATGGCAGAGGGGGACCTGGGTGGCTCAGACACTCAGTTAAGTGTCTGCCTTTGGCTTAGATCATGATCTCAGAGTCCTGGGATCAAGCTCCGTGTCAGGATCTCAGCTTAGTGGGGAGTCTGTTTCTCCTTCTCCCTCTGCCCCTCTCCCCTGCTCATGCATGCTCTCTCTCTCTTATTCTCTCTCAAATAAAATCTTTAACAAATAATAAAAATAAATAAAAAATAAAGATGGCAGAAGGACAGGGAAGGCCCTTCAGAGGAGGTGACTTTGATGGACAGGCAGGATGGGCTACAGAATGCATGGGGCCCAGTGCAAAATGAAAATGTGGGGGCCCTTGTTCAAAAGTTATGAAGAATTTTAAGAGGGTGACAGCAGAGCTGACCACACAGGTCCCACACCTTGACGCAGGCCCTGGGGGAGGTTTAAGGGCATGAAGGGGAAAGTGAGCATTTCAGTTCAGAGGGAACAGCAAACACAAAGATCTAGGACGGGGATGCAAGTATTCTGGAAACATGAGGGCACTGGGGGAAGATAAAGGGTCTGTTGAAGATCTTTCAAAAAGAGCTCCCTCCAAGCCACAAAAGTAAACAGGAGCTTTTTCTATCTAGCGGCCTGGCTGGTAGCCTGGCAGGAAGAGGCCGGCATGGGCCACAAGGTGACCTTCGAGGTGACGCAGAGGCCAAGTGGTTCTCTGAAGAAACTGCCAGCAGCAGGACAATCCACAAACATATCTATTCCACTTCTTTGCTGTGGCTTCCACGTGAGTGCAGACCCCTGGAATAAACCCCCCAGGTCTCAGTTTTCTGTCTGTGAAATGGGAAGGGCTGCAAGAACTAGTTCGAATCCTTTCTCCCTGCCTCCATATTGCAGAAATGGAGCCTCAAAAGGTTAGGGGATGTGCCTGAGAGTGCAAATTACTTAGCAACTGATTAGAAAATAATAATAATAATAATAATAATAATAATAATAATAATATAGGGAGCTTTCTGGATTCTAACAGGGACTCTTTATCAGCACATTGGCCTTCTATGTCAGGCTTCATTTCCTCAATCCTGCCCACAACTGAAAGTGGCCTGGGCTTGTGACCTGTGGGCTCCAGGGAAGAGGCAGTTCCACCCTGTAGAAGGGAAAAAGTCCAGCACTGGTGGTCCACAAAGCAACACACTGGAGTGTCTGGGAGGGATTGGGAGGTCCCCCTGAATACTTGTTCAGAGTTGACCCGAGACGCTGCCAATGGATGTGAGCAAAAGGGTCAAGATGGGGCTGCCAAACACCAGGTTACTGAGGGTCCCAAAGATGCCAAAATATCAAAGCTAAAAACTCTACAAGAGGATGACGGAATACTTGCCTTCGTTCTGGTATCACTGTTTCCAACAGGCAGGAACACACAGGTTAGGACATCAATTTTTCATCCAGCCAAGCACCAGAGATATCAGCACCAGGACAAGGGTCTGAGCCTTGAATCCCTGAAGACACCACCCCATGGGATTCTCATTCCAGGTCATTAGGAACAACGAACCTCTGCTGGTCTCCTCCATCAGAGGCCCCTCGTTTGGGGACCCTACTGGAGCTGGAAACACTCCTCCGAGAAATGCGAGGAACTTGGGAGCACCAGCAGAACTACCTGAGTTGTTCTGGGAGCCAAGATCCTCAATTCCAGACCCTGGAAAGCACATCGATCAGGGGGCAAAATAACCATATGCCCAGTAAGATTTGTGACAAGGGGGTCACACTTCAGGGGGCCAGTCCAGCCTCCTCATGCTCTAGATGAGGAGGTAGAAGTTCAGAGAGAGTAAGGGACCCACCCAAGGTCACACAGCTCATTGGTTGTCCTTGTGCCCTTCTGTGGCCCTTTGCATCTCCCACCACCCTATAGTTTATAATCTGTAGATCCCTCTGTTCCCCTCCCCCCAGTCCTGGGATAAGGCATGATAAAAGATTTATCCATAGTGCTAAGTTTCTGTATAACGAATATATAAAGGCAGAAAATTCATTTAATATTTTGACTCACTGTCATGCAAAGACCGGCCTTTAGTTAAGGATCTTTTGCCTTCGTATATTCACCAGCTCAGAAAAGCTGTGGTTTAAGCAGAAACCAGCAAAGACCCCTAAGAATGGTGGTGGAAGACAATGAGTAGGCAGAAGACAGTGGGGAGACTGGCCCCAGCTCCGTATTTTGACCTACCATTTATTGAGTGCTTTATTCTCTTGCTTAATACCTTTGACACATTAGTTCATTTGATCCTCAAAACTTTCTGGGAATCCAAAACTCGGGAGAAAATAATACTAGTAATAACATTACTATTTAGGCATGCCTACTGTCTTCATAAGTTTTTAATTAGCATCAGTAGAAATAATTCACATGGTTGACTTCTTATCCATTAGGGCTGGAGCTCTGCTGATGTAATAACCAGCAGCCCCGTGATGCTATTTAAATTTCAAGAAATTAAAGTTAAATTTTTAAGTTCACTTCTTCCGTCGCACTAGCCATGTCAATCTCCATAGTCACGGACGGCTAATAGCTACCATACTGAACAGCAGAGATCTAGAACATTCCCTTCTAGAACACTCCATCATGGCAGAAAGTTCTGTTGGTCTGCTCAAGTCTAATTTGGAAGTTGCCTCTTCCAAGAGTCCTCCACGGACCTGACCACCTCATTCTAAAACAGATCCCCTCAGGTGCTCCTCCCCCATACCCTGCCTTCCTTCTGGCACTGGAACAGTGAGAGATGATCTTATTGGTTAACCTGTACTTTTCCCATCTTTCTTCCTGCTGGGGCTGTCATGATAAATGTATCTCGCCACCTGTCCTACTTAGATACCACTTAGCAACCCTGGGTAGGGCATTCACTTCTAATACTCGCTGATGGTGTCAATTTGGGTGAATTCATTTAACCTGCTTTTCCCTAATCCCCGTGGAAACTGCCACGTTGAAGAATCAGGTTGGAGGAGTGCGAACACTGGCAGTCACTGGAGGGACCACACCACGGCACAGTGGAACCACATCTACAGTCGGGCAGACCTGGCCGTGAGGCTTGACTCTGCCCCTTCCCAGTTGTGTGATCTTGGAAAAGGTGCTTCACCTCTGAGCCCCAGTTTTATCATCTGTAAAATGGGGGTCCACCACTGCTAGCCTTGTACTTCTGTTCTAAGGGATCAATGGATAATTGATATAAACTGTAAAGTGATGGTGAAGCCGGTGCTGGGGGTGGGGGACAAAGGTCAAGCCCAGAAAAGAAGCTGTAGGGGAATCTACTGCTTATTAAGTACCTAGTGTGTACCCAACTCTGTGCAAACTTTACAAACGTTATCCCATTGAATCCCATGAGCGTTTTCCTGTTGAGGAACTGAGGGCGGGAGAGGTGAATGCCATGCCCAAGGTCACACAGTGGGGGGTGGGGGTGGCAGAGCCAAGGCTGAACCCAACTCAGGTTCTGACAGTTTATACGAGACCCTGAAGCCTTTCCTTCCAGAAGCCAAACTAGTTTCCCCCTGAAGATCACCACGATGGGGAATACTTGTCATTTCTCTTTTCTCTACCATCTCCTCCCAGTCACCTGGGTTCAAATTAAGCTCCCTGGAAACATGGGTGCCCATGGAAGAAGCCATCTCCTTGTCCAGGCTTTTCACATTTGGGAGACAGAGTACAAGAGATGCTGAAAAGAACAGCAAGATTCTACTCCCAGAGGAGGGAACAGACCAGAAAGAAGAGGGGCAGAGAGCTCTCCGACTGGCAAAGTGATGGTTGGTGGCTCTTTTCTCTACCCTGCTTCTCTGTTCCCCATGTTTCCCACCTGGAACTACTACATTCTGCTTGTAATTGGGGAAAGGAGGTGGCAAAACACAACCACAACACAAAAAAACAAAGCCAAGAACTGCACACCTAGGACATACTCCCACCGGCAGGGGGCACTTACGGGCACTGGTTTCCAGCAAATGTACCTGAGTTTCAGCTTTGAAGGCACCCCGAGGGGAAGGCATGTATTTCAGCTGTCAGTTACCAATTGAGAGAACCAAGGAACAAATAAATGAAGGTCTTAACAGGAGACAGGGAAACTGGCCCTCCCTCCAGGCCCCCATCGTACCGTGTGGCTCTTGCCAGCCTTAGCTCATCCAGTTTCAATTACAATGAATCACACACAAGGTCGTCTTCCCCAACCAGGCCAAGTCCTTCTAAAAGGACTGTCTGCTGGCACAGGGCCCTGCACGCGCGGTAGATGCTCAATAAATAATTTTGAAAGGAAGGAAGAAAGAGGCAAGACTTATGTTCCCTGTATTTCCCGTAACTATCCTGGACACGTGGGCATCAGCAGACGGCCTGACTGAGCAGGGAAGGGGGCGGCCCCCACCCTAACTCTGAGCCTCCCCCGATGAGGACCTAGGGCACGTTACCTCATGGCGGGGATGCGGTTCTCGGATTCGCCGCCAATCGGAGCAGACTCCAGGGACAGGGTTCCCAGGCTGGCCCGGCTGCCCTTCCGGGAAGACTCTCGGAACAAGCCAGCGCTGGGGTCCTCATCGGAGGAGTTGTCATCAAAGGAGCCCAGGATGAAGTTGGTCATCAGCTGTCTCTTGATGTGTTCCTGCTTCTCATCTTTGGAGAGGGGTCTGGCTCGCTGGCCCTGGGGCTTGGCTGGAGATGGCGGGCCATTGGTGTCCGGGGTCTTCAGGCCTTCGGTCCCTGTCCCATTGGCTTGGAGCACTGCAGGGGTGTTATCCAAGGAACGGGGGTTTCCTGGGGGATTCTGGTGTGGGGGTGGCTTGGAAGTTGTTGCTGGACAGGCATCTTTGGCACCTCTGTGGGAGGCTGGCTCAGCCTGGTTGGGTGTCTCTGGCAGAGAACTGCGGTCCCCATTTCTCTGGGGCGGCTCCCCTGAGCTGTCTGAGGCTGGAAAGGGCTCCTGGCTTGGGATACAGCTCCCTGTTGATTTACTCTTGGTGACTTGCTTAGAGTCGGTCATTTTCCCCCAGATTTTTAACCAGGACAAGGTCAGGCAAGAGAAAATCAAACGAGATAGAAAAAGAAGCAATATCATTCAGAAAACCTGCAAGGAAAAGAGGAAAGACATTTTAGAGTCTACAAAATTGAGTTATTTCCATTTTCAAGGGGCTTGTGGGATGAGAGGCAGCTGAGGTTCTGTGTATTCAGCTGAGAGAGGCAAAAGTGAAAGGCAGTGAACCAAACCAACAGCTCTGCCCACAATGTGCTCTGTGGTCCTGGGCACATTCCTGAACGCCTCAGGATGTCAGTTTCTCATCTCTAATTTAGGTACATGAACACATGCTCACCATAAATCAGAAACATGCATGGAGGAGAGAAACAGATTATGCCTGTTAAAAGGCTCTCATATAGACGCATAGACCCAAAAAGCAGAAAGAATCCAAATGTCCATTAACTGAAAGATGGAGAAACAAAAGGTAATCTAGTCATACAATGAACTATTATTCAGCTGTGAAAAAGGAATGGAAGTATCTGGGTGGCTCGGATGGTTAAGCGTCTGCCTTCAGCTCAGGTCATGATCCCGGGGTCCTGGGATCAAGCCCTATGTCAGGCTCCTTGCTCAGTGGGGAGGGAGTCTGCTACTGCCTCTCCCTCTGCCTCTCCCTCTGCCCCTATTCATGCTCTCTCTCTTTCCCTCTCAAATCAATAAGATTTTTTTAAAAGTGAGAGCTTGGGGCACCTGGGTGGCTCAGTTGGTTAAGCGACTGCCTTCGGCTCAGGTCATGATCCCGGAGACCCGGGATCGAGTCCCACATCGAGCCTGCTTCTCCCTCTCTCAGTCCCTCTGCTTGTGTTCCCTCTCTCGCTGTGTTTCTCTCTGTCAAATAAATAAATAAAATCTTTAAAATAAATAAATAAATAAAGTGAGAGCTTAACGACAGACAGAAATTCATTTTGTTGAAGAGATGAATTCAGATATTCTGATTTCTTACCCATGCTTCTCCCTGCCAGACTAACTCTGCCCTATTAATATAAGTAGAATATTGTTATTTGATGTATATATATATATATTTTTTAAGGATTTTATTTTAGAGAGAGCAAGCATGAACAGGAGGAAGGGCAGAGGGAAAAGCAGACTTCCCATTGAGCAGGGAGCCTGATGTGGGGCTCCATCCCCAGACTTGGGGATCATGACCTGAGCCAAAGCAGACATTAAATAACTGAGCCACCCAGGTGCCCTCTGGTGCCCGCTAGTTCGCGGCCATTAGTGGAAGTCGGCTCGGGTGGCCTCCTGGGCTTCTCTGGAATACTTCCGCGTAGGTGACCTATATAACTGTGTCTCTGATACAATAAAGCTGAGATTGCTGCGCCTTCACGGCTGATTCAACTTCCAGCTCGGTGTGGTTTCTTTCCCGGTTTCAGGAGGGGGGTGGCCGGGCGGTCGACATTTATCATCTCGCTCAGCCCCCGGGGGATTACAGGCTGGTCCAGTTATCCTTCCCCCACACCAGTGTTGCGGAGAGCAACAGGTGCCCCTGAAGTAAATATTGTTAAGAAGCAAACAAAACCAGAACCTGAACATGTCGAAATTTCAAAACAAATTTTGCCAGAGGGATACAGAAGTATTAAAAAAAAAAAAAAAAAAAGGCAAGACCCCAAAGCTCAAGCATATCAACTTAGTATCTACAGGTTTTTTTCTTTTTTTTTTTTTAAGATTTTATTTATTTGACAGAGAGAAACACAGCCAGAGAGGGAACACAAGCAGGGGGAGTGAGAGAGGGAGAAGCAGGCTTCCCGCAGAGCAGGGAGCCCGATGTGGGGCTCGATCCCAGGTCTCCGGGATCATGACCTGAGCCGAAGGCAGTTGCTTAACCAACTGAGCCATCCAGGCGCCCTGGTTTTTTTCTTTTTAAGTTTCAACATCATGTTCTTAAGGGAAGTGGAAAAGCTCTCAAGTTTTCCTAGAACTGCATGATCTGACTGCTTCCTGGAGATTGCACAAGCGTTTGCTGAAATGTTATCAAGGGTATTTTCCAAGTTATACCTTGGACCAAAAGGGTTGTTTTTTCTTTTAAGGCCAGCAAGTTTCTTCTTAAAGAAAAGTAAGTCAAGGGTGGTTCAGCATCCGCCAATGTAACAGATCACGTTAGTTGAACAAAGAGGGAAACCACAGGATCACCTCAATTAACACCAAAAAAAAGCATTTGGCAAAATACAATACCCTTTCATGATAAAAAGCAAAACAACACAAAACAAAACAGAAAAGTAGGAAGAGAAAGGAACTTCACTGTAATAATGCACATTTATGAAAAACCCACAACTGATATACACCCAGTGGTGAAAAACTGGAAGCTTTCCCCCTAAGATCAGGAATAAGACAAGGAAGTTCACTTTCACCAATGCTATTCAACATTGTCCTGAAGGTCCCCGCCAAAGCAATTAGACAAGAAAAAGAAACAAAAGCCATCCAAATTGGAAACGAAGAGATAAAACCTTCTATAATCATAGATGGCATGATCCCATACAGTTTTCCCTGCTATCCAAAAGCAGAGAGGTTCTTATGAAACCTTTCCTAAGTCGTAATGGCATAAAACAAAGCAATAATTACTATTAATTTATATGGAAACATTTTTGAGCATTCCTAGACCAGGAAATAACTTCTCTTAGGCTTTTCTGGTTAGCTTAGGACACATCTTGCTAATGGATACACAAAATAAATCAAGACAAAGCTCAGATGCTCACATAGTTCAAAGCTATGGTTGCTTTGATGCTGAGGTGCTGAGCGTAGTTCTTGCCAAAGGAGCTTGGCAGTGCCACTGCCGCTGCTCAGGGAATGCGCTGCCTCTCTAACAGCTCTCTGCAAAACAACTGCTGAATGCTATTTTCACTTTTTACCTTTTCTCCTAAAAGCAAAACTCCTCTTTGGATTTCTTCCTGTTAGCAAAAATAGGTACTAATGTACATTAATGTAGGTCTTTTACAAAAGCAAAGTGGCATAATGTGAACTTTCAAAAAGCAAGAGATACCTATGTACAGAAAATCCTAAAGAATCCACACATACAAAAACCCTAATAGGAATAATAAACAAGTTAAGCAAAATTGTACGATACAAGATCAATGAGTTGTACTTCTATGTACCAACAAGGAACTATCTGAAAAGGAAATTAAGAAAAGAATTCCAGGGGCACCAGGGTGACTCAATCAGTTAACCGTCTACCTTCAACTCAGGTCATGATCCCAGGGTCCTAGGATCGAGCCCCTCATTGTGCTCCCTGCTTAGCAGGGAGCCTGCTTCTCCCTCTCCCTCTGTCACTCCCCCTGTTTGTGTGTTCACGCTCTCTGTCAAATAAACAAAATCTTAAGAGAAAGAGAAAGAGAGAAAGAAAGAACGAACGAAAGAAAGAAAGAAAGAAAAAATGAAGGAAGGAAGGAAGGAAGGGAGGGAGGGGAAAGGGAAGGGAAGGAAGGAAAAAGGAGAAAGGAAGGAGGAAGGAAGGAAAGAAGAGACAGAGAAAGAAAGGAAAGAAAACAATTCTATTTACAATAGCATCCAAAAAAATTAAAATATTTAGGAATAAATTTAACCAAGGAGGTGAAAGACCTATGCAATGCTGGCACACAAAACATTGCTGAAAGAAATGAAGGAAGACCTAAATAAATGCCAGCCCTCCCATGCTGTGGACTGGAAGCTTTCTATTGTTGAGGCGGCAGGAAGACCTGAAGCAATATGCAGATCAGGAACTGCAAGGGAACCAAGTAGCCTAAACAATCTTAAAAAAGAACAAAGTTGGAGGGGCGCCTGGGTGGCTCAGTTGGTTGAGCGACTGCTTTCGGCTCAGGTCATGATCCCGGAGACCCGGGATCGAGCCCCATGTCAGGCTCCCTGCTCTGTGGGAAGCCTGCTTCTCCCTCTCTCACTCCCCCTGCTTGTGTTCCCTCTCTGGCTGTGTTTCTCTCTGTCAAATAAATAAAATCTTAAAAAAAAAAAAAAAAGACACTGCAGGAGCGTAAAGACAGCTGATGCATTTAAAAAAAAAAAAAAAAAAAAAAAGAACGAAGTTGGAGAACTCACACTTCCCAACGTCAAAACTTACTATGAAACTACAGTCAATAGTGCGGTACTGGCCTAAAGACAGACATCTAGACCAATGGAACAGAACTAATGAAGAGTCCCAAAACAAACCCATATATCTATGGCCAGATTTTTTTATTAAGATATCAAGAGCATTCAATGGGGGATGGAGCGATTGGACAGTCAGAAGGGCATGTACAACTCTCAATCTCAGGGTTGTGAGTTCAAGCCTCATGTTGGGCACAGAGATTACTAAAGAAAATAAGCAAACTTAAAAGACCTAAAAAAAAAAAAAAAAA
>PITA01035544.1:0-10397 GCA_004023965.1 Spilogale gracilis
TGGGGCATGAACAATGAATCTTGGAACACTGAAAAAATAAAATAAATTCAAAAATAAATTAATTAAAACAAAGCATGTTTAGCTGCTGGTAACAGAGAGCTTGATTAACAGTGCCGCATGTCCATGGAGCTTTACTAGGCGACGTGAATGTCAGCGGATAGTAGCAATGGCGTCGGTTCAGCAGGGACCCACATTCTGCCTATGTTTCTACACAGCCGTCCTCAATAGAGAAACTTTACTCCACAGGCTTTTCAACCTTGTGGAAACAAAATGGTTGCTCTGGCTACACACACACACACACACACCCCACACACCCCACACTCCCCCCCACACACACCTGCAGGGAGGAAGGACAGCCGCAGTTGTGCGCAGAAGCTTCCTCAGAAAGCTCCAGGAGACTTTGCTCGTTTCACTGGGTAGTACTAAGTCAAAGGGCCAGACCCTCAGCTGAAGAGAGACTGGAAAATTAGGATCTAGCGGGACACATGTGTCCTTAAACAAAACCAGAACTGAGTGAGTCGGGAAGAGCTGAAAGTATCCGCTACATGTTTGCAAGGCTGATTATAGAACCTCACGGTCTCTGGGGAGGCAGGGTGTTACCACACCCCACAAAGAGCCGATCGAGCTATTCACGTACACCGTGCGTGTGAGTGCTTATGTATGCATTACCTCATGAAAGATGGAAAGTGGATATCCACTGAGCACCTATTAGAATCAGCTGCTTTCGTAATCATCTCCCAGAATTCACTTCACTGTCCTAACAACCTCCTCAAAGAGCCCTTCTTGTCTTTGCTTTTGCAGATGAGGAAACTGAGATTCCGAGAAACTGAGTAGCTTGCCCAAATCCACACAGCTATGAAGTCCGGGTCTGTGCTTCAATCTCATGACTACTTGACGCCACAGCCCACAAGGAGTGTACACCTTGCCTTTCAGCAAGTTCTAGCATACGTCCCCAATCGACAAATAACACAGCACAGCGAGTCTGAGTGAGTTTGCATCCCTACTTGAAGATATGCAGCTCAAGACTCACAGGAGGCCTAGTGGAGAGCAACCTTCTACAAGAAATGGAGGGCAGCAGCTGTGTAAGGCACCACATTTGGGATCCCTCCCTTTGCTGCTGCTCATGGACAAAGAGGCAGTAAACCAGGAGGACTCCAAAGGGCCAAGTATCCGGCTAGGGTCATCACAGGAAAAGACTGGGGAAAAGAAACCAGGGATTTTAGATGCCAACCTCAATCAGAAGTGTTTGGGTAAACCAAGAAGGAGGCCTGCCTCTGCCACCTGCAGAATGAACAGGAATTCAGACAGGAAGTAGAAAGACACCCGATTTAACCTGGGTATTTATTTCTTTAAATACTGCTCTTATTAAATGTGTGATAGATATGTTATAGACTTACATTTATACTTAGTTGTATTCCTTCATGGAACAGACCCTAGGCTGAGGATATAATGACACATTAGTCATAATCCCCACTTTCAAGGAGGTCACCCTAGTGCATATACAATGCCAGTATATCAAAGGTTCCAAAATGTAACAGTATGCCCATATTTTTAGGTCAGTTTCCTTGTCTTAACTATGTGAGATGAAGTCTAGCCTTTCTGACCGCTGGGGATTATGCTAGCAGTACGTCAGAAGTCCAACAAAGTACTCAGAAGGCAATAAAAAGCCTTTGGAGTACTAGGCTTATAAACCCAAATCCATAGAGAGATAGAAAACATCCTAGCTCTAGACAATTGTCACCTTGGGACATAAGATAACTCCACATGAAGACACATGAACAACACGTTACTGATGTTAAGAGTTCTTATCGTCACACTGAGGGGAGAGACAGAACAGAACCTGGGCACAGAATGGGCATTTAATAAATGCCAATGGGTCACTGGCGGATGGGTGGACAGATGAATGGACACACAGGTGGCTGGACAGATGGATGAAAAGACAGATGAACAAGTAGCTGGAGTTGGATGATGGATGAAGACACATTATCACTACCTCCTAACTCAATTACTGCCCTTGATTTTAGAAAACAAAACAGAGTAGCTATCAGAGGGACACCTTAAGCCTTAAATTTTATTTTAAAAATTTCTTAAAGATTTATTTATTTATCTTAGAGAGAGAGCAGGGGGAGGGGCAGAAGGAGAGGGAGACATTCAGATTCTCTGCTGAGCAGCGAGACTGGGGCTTGATCCCAGGACCCCAAGATCATGACCAGAGCCAAAGGCAAGAGTGAGATGCTTAACCAACGGAGCTACTCAGGCATGCCTAAATTTTAATTTTAGGTACGTGAAGTCACAGATCAGTGTTATTTTAGTTCACTACTTCTTTCCTCGAATAGGCACTTCCTACTAGACACAGAGATAATCAGTATTTAATCCAGCTATTTCACAACAAAGATATGTATGATTCTTGTGCTAGAAGCTCTCAATCCAAATGAGAACAAACTTTTGCTAGCTCCAAATACTCCTTCCTTCACCTAGAAATGTTTTGTTTTCTCATGAGAGCCTGAGCCAACTCTGAACAGAGCGTACTATTCCAAAGGACACTACACTCCTGTCGTCAAGGCAAAAATATTTGTTTCTAGAGACACCTGGAGCACTTTTCCTAAGCTGGGGAGGCAGGACACAGGGAGAGAGAAGACCTGCCTGGGGCTGGTATGGATAACGCCATCGGTTCCTGTTCCAGAGGTTCCAACTTGAGGCCAAGTCCCAGAATGACTGACCCAAGAAGGCCACGGACTGGCAGCTGGGACTCAGTGAGCCTGCCTCTTCAAGCTAAGGACCTAATTCACCTATGATATGATACACAACCTTGTCAAATATGGGGAAGTGCTTTGAAAACTATATATGTAATAGTCAACACATTGCATCAACTCATTCATTCCACAATGACCGAAGATGGCCTCATCGGTACCTTGTACCTGCCCATGCACTGTGTGGGGTGCAGGGCACACAGGAGTGAACAGTCCGTGGGGAAAGCTGGGGTGGAAGTCCCAAGTGGAGAGGACACACTACCAGCTACAGAATCACAGACAGGAGCCTGTGAAGGCACCCCGCAGCAGTGACCCTTTAAGACCTGGGGGGGGGGGGTAGGGACATGGGAGGAAGGTTTAGGAGAAGGGCTGGTGCCAGGTCCTGGCACCTGGGGACAGCCAGCAGTATCCCTACCCTGAAGGAACTCAGTCCCAGGCTGGGATCCCAACACCAATCAGGCCAATGCAGCAGGGGAACCCAACACTGTCCCCCCAAAACCACTGTCCTAGCACTCTGAACAAGCCCTGGGGATTACCTGGCTTTAGGGCAGAGTCTCCTAAATCCTAAAATCTGGAGAGATGTGGGGACAAGGGTCCAGATCTCTTCAGCCTCAGTCATGCCTCTCAGGGGAACAGTCAAAGGATTAAGAGCCTCATAAAAAGAAGGCTTTTTTCTTTTTGACTTGGCTTAAAGTAATTTTTTGCAAGTCATTTTCGGGGACTATTTCTTACTTGTGTGCATTGGCACATGATTGGAATTCTGATCAAATCCCCTGTCTGCACTAATTCTCTGGTCTTCGACATCCAGCTTCTCAATCTGGTTCCACATCAGTGTCCCCTGCCTCGGTGATTTCTGACGCTAGGGCTGTGCTCGCCCCCCTTGCTGGGGTGGGGCATTTAAAGACTCACTCAACTTTCTGAAGAGAAAGTCAAGTATCGCATGGTTTCACTTACTTGCGGTGCATGAGGGGCAAACTGGAGGACAGTGGGAGAAGGAAAGTAAATGGGAAGTAGGGTAATCTAGGGAGGGAAACGAAACAACAGAGACTTTGGACACAGAAACAAACTGAGGGACTTGGAGGGAGGGGGGTGGAGGGATGGGAGAGCCTGGTGGTGGGTACTGGGGACACCTAAAGTGTGGAGCACTGGGTGTGGGGAATGGGGAATGAATCTTGGAACACTGGGGAAAAAAATTTTAGTAACAATAAAAAAAAATTAAAATTAAAAAAAAAAAATAAAGACTCACTCAAGAGTCAGCCTTGCCCTACCCCCACATGTGACCTGCTGGGAAGAGCTTCATAGGAGACTCAAGCATTGACGGAGCACAGCCAGGTCAAGGAGACCAAAATAAACGGAGGGTCCGGAAGCTGGGGTGGGAGGCAACAGGTCCGTTTAATTGCCTTCCTGGGATACCAAGGCACACAGGAAGAGGAGGGCTATGCTGGGCTTTCACACCAATCCTGCTACACGGCAGAAGTCAGTCAGCCCAGAGGATGTGTCCCCAGCACAAGCAGCTACTGCACACCTGGGAAATGGGAAAGCCAGAATTCTCTCTCCTGCGATTCCCTGGTCATCCCCGTCACCGCTTCCGCACCAGGATCATGGCGCCTGTGCTTCCCAGAACTTCGCCTCCATGGTTCCGATGTTCTTGCTCCCTGGAGCATGTGTGAGGTCATGAAACAATGAGATTCCTCAGCAGAATGCCCGATGTTTAAGCAGGTCTGCCTTCTCTCGCAGCAAAGCTCCTTCTTGTCGAGCAGGAGGGGCCCTTGGGGCTACTCTTCTGGGGTTCGGGGAGGAATACAGGCTTTCAGCCACCCTGATGCCTCACGATTTCCATCTGTCTCTTCCCTCGGTCTCCTCCGACTGAAGAGCTCTGCCTGGTGGTTTTGGTTTTGTTTGGGCTGTAATCCCGACCAATCTGAACGTCTAGGATTCTATATGTAGCCAATTGCTTATTCCGGACTTTATCTGCCATCGTTACTTATTCCTCAACTTATCTCATCAAAGCAACATTCCTCATTTCTTCATGTCTAATTGCCACTTTCAGTTTTTAAACAGAGAATCAGCATCATCACCACGGAGGTAATAATGATGATAATGACAAAGCAGCTGTGCGTTCCGAACTCAATGCTTACAGTTGGAACTGAGCTCCTCCATTCTGCCCACACCTGTGAGGGCGGCACCCCACCCTCCCCGGCTGCCCACTGGCGGCCAAGGCTCCCACGGGGTCCCTCGGGTCTCGGAAGGGAGAGGCCCTCCACCGTGTAAGCTGGCTCGGTGGGGTAGCAGCCGCTGGCTTTCGGCCAATTACAATTTCAATGTATTTTTTTTACACAGGGCGATGGATAGCAGGGCGATGAGAGAAAAGATGACTTCAGGACAGATTAAAAATGAATTTTTATCTTTAAGGAGCTGGGTCGGAAATGTGGGGCTATCAGGAAAAGCCCAGGATGTGGCTGAGCGATGAGCCTGTGCCAGCACTGTGATGAACTACAGAGAGCTAAGTGGGCTTACAGAGAGGAAGAGAAGGAAATGAGCGAGGGCGTTCATTCTCTCCCCTTGCACAAAGCCTGGCCGAGGGTGCTGGGCTGTCTCAGGGAAGGAGGGCGGCTCTGAAAGCAGAAGGCACGTACCACCCAGTGAGAAGTACTTGAAAATGTGTGGCTGTGCATTTGTAGGTTTTTCTTTTTCCAAAGGAAAATGGACATTCCATTTAGGTTGGTAACACAGTCTGATTTGAGTGGAGGAGAACAAGTTCCAGAAAAGCCTTCAAATCCCTGCTCTGCCATTTATTAGCGGGTGGCCTTGGCTGAGGTACCCCAAACCCCAGATCTTAAATGCTCCCACCAGCAACAGAGAGGACACACTTTGGTTAGAGGAAATAAATGTACGTATCACATGCTTAGCCAGTACACGCAGTAAGCACCTCAGCCAGACGATCTCTTGTCCTGATAAATCATTTTGTTGCCATTTTAAACACTGTGGACAATGGAACACCTATATAAGGGACAACCCTCAGAATGAGGCAGCCTCCTTCCAGGTTTGACAAATACTCGTTGAGAATCCAGAAAAAAGGCCCTCACTTAACTTCCATGCTGGGTAGGTGAGACTAGGCAGTGCATTAGTCCATGTGGTATTAGAGAAGGGGATGGACGGGACTGAGGAAGGCAAAGGAGGGAAGGGGGATAGCAACTGCTCGGGGAGGGGGGGTTCCCGAGAAGGTGACCTTTGTGTAGAGATTTGAAGAGGGGGTGGATGGAGCATGCCGTATAGGTGCTGGGAAGACGGCCCGGGCAGAGAGGGCTGGCAGTGTGAATCCCCAGGCAGGGGCATGAAGGGCTCCCCTGAGGGCACCCACAGAAGCCCGTTGGCCGGGGGCCGAGCAAGCAGAGGGTGCAGCCATAGAAGATGGGTGCAGACATACAGTAGCACATCAATCCCACTGGGCCTGGTGGGTCACTGAAGGGACACCAGCTCCTCCTCTTAACCCAGGTGGGAAGGCACTGGAAGGTCTCCAACAGGGGATGGCACCGTTTGACTTCCCTTGTATGGAAAAGGTTTAACGACTACATGCAAGAGAGCATGGAAGAGCCCAGAGTGCAAGTAGGAAGCTACTAGAATAAAAGAGGAGGCTCTCTGGGACCACTAGCGGAGTGGCAGTGGAGGTGGGAAGAAGCGGACAGATTTGGAAATCTCTTTGAAAGCAGTCGACGTGATTGTGGCATGTGAGACAAAGAGGATTTCCATTTATCAACATAGTTAATACCGCTTGAGGAAGGAGCAGCTTGTGGGCAAAGATGAGGGGTCTGATTTTAGAAATTTTAGAAATGAAGTCTGATACGTATGGGAATAGACAGACCCCTTCAAACACACGCCTGTGTGCCTAGATGAAAACGTATCCATGTCATATACGAGGGGCAGGACACAAAATATTACATAGAATATAATCTTGATTTAGGATAAGTACAGTTTATAAAGTATGTTAGTATATGCGTATTGAAAATAATTGAAAACACACAAAACAAACAGCTAACAACTGATAAAAACTGAGAGTTTTGCCAAATCGTTTAGACTTCAAAGAAAAGGTATTAATTTATAAATCTTTAAAACAATCAGGCCAAGGGAAGAGTGCCATCTAGGTGAACTTTCAAAGCCATTAATTTCTAGCACTGACTGTTGGACTCCAATTACAACTGTGGTCACCCTCTGCCTCAGTTTCCCCTTCTCTCCCTTTGCATCTTTAACTCTCTCACATCAGCTGCTGCCCCAGAGGCTTCCAAATGACCGGGAGAACCTCTACTTTCACAGAGATGAACTCACAGAAGAGGAAGAGCCTCATTTTAAAACCAAAGTCAACAGTTAATTCCAAGAGCCCTGACTAGTAAGTTTCTGTTCTTTGCAGTTGCCAATTTAAGCCCCCTGCGCCCCCCCCACCCCAAGGTGACGACATTTAGAATAACAAGACCCTAAAAATTAAGTGTTCCTTTACATGTTTGATTTCTGGCTGTGGTGTAGTGCCGATTAAGAAGTGAAAGAATCTGAACAGATATGGGAAGGTTAAGACAAACCACTGTTAAACTGCAAGTCTGCAAACCCGAGGCCTTCCACCTGTTACACAATAGACATTAAAGAAAAATGTTCTTTCCTGGATACAAAGATAAACCTCCATCTTGTAGGGATTTTCCACTGAGACACTACAGCTAGGAAGAACTCTTTAGCCTGCCTCTTCAGCACCACCTCCTGTTCTTGGTTAAACACTTTCCCCCAACTCCACTTGTGATAAGTAATGGAATTAGACAACCTTCTGTCAACCCAGGACTTTTCTCCCCCAGAATCTAGCCCTCGGGTTGAAATCACCATTTGAGAAAAGAAAATCATTGTAGACTATTTTTCTACTGTTTCAAATAGCTCAGAGGGAGGGAAGCTGTTATTTATTCCCTCTTTAGCACGGTCTGCTGCATAGACCTGTCACCGCTTTTCCTCCCTGGCCCAAACCAGTCATGCCCCCATCTGGCCCCAGCCTCCCAGCCTCTCTCAGGCTGGGAAGGGATGACAGCACCCCAGTCTTCTGCAGCGTTCCAGGTTGCCTGCTGACCCCATTCCCCTTCTCCAACAGAAGCAAAACAAGGAGCTGTGCTCAGAGAGAGTGATGGTCCTTCTACTTCCTCCTCCAAAGACAGAGGAGGAGGGAAGCGGGAGAGATTCTGTAGAACGCCCTCAAAACACAGCTGGTTGTGGAACACCATGACAGTTTCTGCTTGCCAGCTGACACGCCAAGAGTTGAACAAGTGAGATCACCCCCTGCAGAGGGCACAGGGAGCCGGACAAAGCCACTAGCCTGGGGGTCCAGCGACTCGGGCTATGAGAGTTCCATCCCCACCCACTGTCTGACCTCAGGGAAGGTTTCTCTCTCTCACTCTCACTCTCTCACTGGGCTGTTGGGCTTCTCTGCTGGTAATGGGATCAGCACAAAGATCCCTGGTGGTCACCATTAACCTGATAAAGCATAAAAACAGCATCATTCTAGAGGAATGGCCCATGAGGCCCCATCTCTTGGTCCTCATGGGAAACCAAAGGCATCTTCAGGGACACAAGGTCCCCTCCACATGGTCCAGAAAAAGAGAAGTGATATCAACATCTTAACAACTGCCAAATTCTCAACTTGGCTACGGGGGAGCCTCAAGCCCCGTCTTAGGATGGAACAAGGGTGCCAAGCCCAGGTTAGGGGTGGGGGAGGTTGTTTCTGTGACAGAAGGGAGCACAGGCAGGAGGCGGCCAGGCTCAGGCTCGAAAGGAGGGAAATACTGGCTTGTTTAAAAATGCATCCTGATGATTCTAATGGGAAGAAAACTCTATTTTCCTCTTAGGTTTTCAATCACTGTGAAGAAATCAAGAAACAAGTGCCTCACATTCATCATATCCTTCACTGAGGATTGAAGAAAAAGCAGCAGAAATAATCCCCAAGCTGAAGGGTTCATGCTAGATGTAAGAACTGACTTTCTAACTGGGCTGGCCATTGTGGATTGGAAAATACCAAGAGATATTCATGGTGAATCTTTCCTGGAAGACTCTTAGAAAAAGCACAGAGATCTAGGAGATATAATTTGAAGACCAAAGCCTGGAAGAAGCAGAGTGTTCTGAGATTCACAAGACAAGGTGTCAGACCCTGCCCTCCATCCCTGCGACATCACCCCAAGCGGAGGCTACAGCAAGTACCACTTCAGGAAGGAGAAGAACAGATGGAGGCAGGGAGCCCCAGGAAAGCTGCGGCTCACCACTGTTCTCCAACCCAGCTCTGGGTCCCAGGCAGGGATGAGATGCTTGTGAAACCACAGACAGGGGAATGGCCCCAGTGACAAAGAAGCCCTGTGCTCTCCTACCACATGGAAGTCTAATTTGGGGCAAGCTTTGTGGAGATACCCTCTGCATAAAATAGGAAGGGCTGCCAAGCAGATCGAAGGACAAAGAGCAACCTCACCTGTCGTTCTTGGCACTAAAAGATTAGGGAAGTACATCCACAAGTTTTCTGTGGCCCTGAGGGGGTCCAGAGAGGGGCCATGTGAGGATGAGTAAACCCAGAGGAGCAGGACACCGAAGAGTGCACACCAGGTCTGACCCAGTGGTGGCAGCAAGCGCAGTCAGCGAGGGGAGTACAAGCGTCTTCCGTGGGATGCGGACAGTGTGCACAGGCAGGCCAATGGACCGAGAGACCGAGGGCGGCGACAGACAATGGCAGGAGCCACTTGCCATCATTCCACAGTTCCTAAGCCAGCCCCGACTTCTGAGAGTTTAGATACACCCTGGAATTAACAGAATTGATCTAGAAGAGACTCCATACTGTTGTGACTACCACATGGAACCAAGGTTCCAAAGAGAGATTAGACGGAAAAGAAGATAGCATCAGCGACAACCGTAAGGGCCACACTTCTGCCACACCTGCATTTGCAAGACCACGAAACGTCATCTCTCCAACAGGCCCAGAGGCAAGACTGCTTCTGCCACAGCGCACAGCCAGACTTGTCTCAGGAAGGCGGAGGCTTCCGCTCCCACTGCCCGCAGCTTCTGTGACCTCACGGCCCTTCGTTTCACCTCTGACCTTCCCCTCGCACCCTCTCCCTCCCCTTCATCCCCCCTGCTTGTGAGAGCCCCATGGGAAGAACTGTTGAACCAAAGGAAAAGACTGGCCTCCCATCCACTCTATCCAGGTAAAATGTTATTAAGTTCAACGTTACATTTCATATAATGACCCCAGGGACCTATCACTGCCTTCACTGCCCATAGTACATTCTTATCCCCCAAGTGAACACTGATGAAATCTGTCTTGAATAGTTACACGTTACACCCTGATAGGATGTTGTTGCCTAAGTTAACCACAGCCACTCAGGCTTAGCAGGTCATTCCTGTTTTCCCCTCACACGTGTATAAAAACTCTGTAGTAAAGTCACAGCCCAGAAAGTGGGTCTTCAACCAAGGAGGACCGTCTCAGAGCCTCAGGCCAAGAACTGTACCAAGTCTGATCGATACTTCGAGTAACAGACTCATCATTGCAAGCTTCCAAGGTGATATTTCTTGGACAAGCACCAGATGAGGTGACACTCAGTGTGTAGTCAGAGAGCTCCTTTCCAGGCAAAGGCGGAGGACTTC
>PITA01035545.1:0-10397 GCA_004023965.1 Spilogale gracilis
CTTCCTTCCTTCCTTCCTTCCTTCCTTCCTTCCTTCCTTCCTTCCTTCCTTCTTTCTTTCTTTCTTTCTTTCTTTTCTTTTCTTCCTTTCCTTCCTTACTTTCCTTTATTTTCTCCCTTCCTTCATAGTAGGTATCTCTCTATCTGTCACCCAATAGATCCTGACAGAAGAAAACAATAACTGGTCTCATTAATGTGCAAACTGATGGTATGAGCTCTCCACCATAATACAAATGACACCGTATTTCTTAAGTGTCAATATCACAAGCTGGATTGTTGTGAGTGAGGGTGGGAGATTAACTTTAGAATTATCTGGCAAAGAGAAGTAGTAAATGTAAAAGCTTTGCCCAATCAGGGGGCAGCCTTGATGTTGGGGTGCTCTGTTGAATCCTTGCAGCGAGAACCCTCATATTTATAGATACTTTATAATTTCAATAGTTCAAACCCCACAGAGAAAGTGAGTTTGTGGGGTACCTGGGCCGCTCGGTCATTAAGCCTTTGCCTTCAGTTCATGTCATGATCCCAGAGTGCCAGGATTGAGCCCCGCATTGGGCTCCCTGCTTGGCAGGAAGCTTGCTTCTCCCTCTCTCACTCCCTCTGCTTATATTCCCTCTCTCGCTGTGTTTCTCTCTGTCAAGTAAATAAAGAAAATCTTAAAAAAAGAAAGAAAGAAAATGGGTTTGTAAAGTCAGGAAGAAAATAAAAATGTTAATAGTCACTTTATTGTTTGACTAATTTATTCTCTGCTTAATTCTTAAAATGATTTGAGGTGTGTGATGATAATTGTCCATTTTCCATTCATCTTAGATCCATTTTCTGCCTAGATTTATGTCCAGGGAAGCTGACTCCTATGAATGGCATCACCCTAGTTATTTAGCAACTGGCTTCCAGTTGGACTTACCCAATGGAAAGCCCTGAAAGAAGACTGGCAAACAAGAGGAGACCAAGGTTGTGATCTTTCTTCCTTATATTCTTCCTGCTGTGGTTGTGTCTTTCCAGAACAGTTTCCAAAGAAGGGTGGTTCCCTCTCCATAGCCCCAGGTATCACTATGCTGGGTTAGCCTTATTTCCTTTCTTGCCCTTCCAAGGCTACCAGCTCTTGCCAATATCTGGATACCTCCTATCCCTTGTTTGTGCTTTCAGTCCTGTCCACAATCAGTGAGCAGGCCATTCAGCAGAGCATCCTGTACTGCCTGGGTCAGATTTCATTCTTTGTTATTTTTAATATCAAATTAGTTCATATGTATAAAATCCTTACAAGAGTACCTGGCACATATGAAGTGCTTTTTGTTTGTTTTAAAAAATGACCGCATATAATCATGACACTGTGTTCAAAGTATTAGGTTTTGTATGATTGGCCAGGCTGGCTTATGCAACCACTCGTAGTATAAAAGTGGTTGTGGAGTACAGTGGTTAGCAGTAAGGGGAAAGGAAATCCTCAAAAGTGAAAAACAACAGAAAACACAGACATATAGCCTATCTCGGTTCTCATCACCACCATTTGGCCTCTGTGATAATGGAGTGAAATTTTACCTCTAAGCTTTATATTGGTTAAAGATTGATTTTCTTATTCCAAAAGTAGAATTGAGAGAAGTATCCCCAACTCCTAATCACAGAGAAAAAGACTCACATAGTATGAGCAAAACAAAAGAAAACTTTCATGACGCAAATACTTTTAGACCCAGACAGGAATACAAACTTAGAGAAGAAGGAGTTACTGCTGTCATCACTGTGGCCAGAGTATATGGCCCATGGGTGGTGGGTGCCGTGGCAACAGGTTCTCCAGATAGTCTGCATTTCCCCAAGGAACCAGGTCTGCCTCCTTTGATGGGGCTGTAGGGAACAGGGATTCCACCATCTAGCTGGTGTTAATAAAAAAAGCCTAACAGAAAAGGCATGTCCTTTTATTCCAAACAATCATGAGACTTTTTCTTTAAAAACTGGATACCACTTTGTTTCTTATTGAACTTGGCCAACTTGGCCAACCTTTCAACAGTTGACCCACCCATACACAAAAAAATAACCAATATTGCTGAAGGTCAAATTCTTCTTATTAACCTCTACAATGTACACCATACACCTAAATTCAAACTACTACACCGTTCTTGAGGTGCATTACATGCATACCTGAACAAATTGTCCTGGGACCGTCTATTATATATTCTGCAAAGCAAATCTCAATGTGGTTTTCCTGAAATCCCATCCAGCAGCTAGCATTACCCCAAGGTCTATTACCTTTATCTCATCTATATTTCTGCTCAGGACTGAGTTTTTTAGTCAAGAACACTACCTTGGGGCACCTGGGTGGCTCGGTTGGTTAAGCTACTGCCTTCGGCTCAGGTCATGATCCTGGAGACCCAGGATCGAGCCCCACATCGGGCTTCCTGCTCCTTGGGAAGCCTGCTTCTCCCTCTCTCAGTCCTTCTGCTTGTGTTCCCTCTCTAGGTGTTTCTCTCTGTCAAATAAATAAATAAGTAAATCTTAAAAAAAAAAAAAAAGAACACTACCTTGAGGGCTGTGATAGAACGTGCTGTAGTTAGAACTCAACATCATGGAGCAAAGTTAGGAATACTTGGGATTTATTTTTAACTTCTGCTGAAGTGACTAGAGTTGTCAATCTATGTCCTATTCTCTTTGAAGTGTTCTAAAGTCTGTGGCAGACATGTCCCTTTAATATTCCAATTTCTAGTCAATAACTATTGTCTTCCCTAGAAGCAGGCATATAAATGTGCATGCATACACATACACACAGGTGTGCATGTGTTCACACAGACATAGACACACACACACACGCCACCAATCCCACACATCTACTACAGCTCCCAAGGCAAACATATCTAATTTAAACTAAAAAAAAATAATAAATGTTTCTTTTTTTTATTGTTACTTAAATTTTTTTTCCAGCGTTTCAAGATTCATTCCCCATTCCCCACACCCAGTGCTCCATGCATTAGGTGCCCCCAGTACCCACCACCAGGCTCTCCCATCCCTCCACCCCCTCCTTCCAAGTCCCTCAGTTTGTTTCTGTGTCCAAAGTCTCTGTTGTTTCATTTATCTCCCTGGATTACCCTACTTCCGATTTACTTTCCTTCTCCCACTGTCCTCCAGGTTACCCCTCATGCACCGCAAGTAAGTGAAACCATGTGATACTTGACTTTCTCTACTTGGCTTATTTCACTCAGCATAATCTCTTCCAGTCCAGTCCATGTTGCTACAAAAGTTGGATATTCATCCTTTCTGATGGAGGCATAGTATTCCATTGTATATATGTACTACATCTTCTTTATCCATTCGTCTGTTGATGGGCACCTTGGCTCTTTCCACAGTTTGGCGATTGTGGCCATTGCTACGATGAACATTGGTGTACATATGGCCCTTCTTTTCACTACATCTGTATCTTTGGGGTAAATGCCCAGGAGTGCAATTGCAGGGTCATAGGGTAGCTCTATTTTTAATTTTTTAAGGAATCTCCACACTGTTTTCCAAAGCAGCTGCACAATTTTGCATTCCCACCAACAGTGTAAGAGGGTTCCCCTTTCTCCACAGTCTCTCCAACACTTGTTGTTTCCTGACTTGTTAATTTTGGCCAAGAAATATGTTTCTAAGTACAAGAGAAAGAATCATTTGTAAAGATGTACATAGTGCAGTTTAAATTGTAAATAGCAAAGTTCAACTTGAGCTCTTTTTGAGCCCAACACAAAAAGAATAAGACACATTGTTAAGACATACACCACATTTTTTAAGTGAAGAAGGGGCACTTTAGTAAGTATTTTTTATTCCGAAATAAAATATGTTCATGATTTAAACATAAAGAAACACAATAGTAAACATTGAAAATAGGCAAGCCCTCTCCAAGTGCATTTTTCTTTTTATTTTTTTTTAAAGATTTTATTTATTTGACAGAGAGAAACACAGCCAGAGAGGGAACACAAGTAGGGGGAGTGAGAGAGGGAGAAGCAGGCTTCCCGCTGAGTAGGGAGCCCGATGATGTGGGACTCGGTCCCGGGTCTCCGGGATCATGACTTGAGCCAAAGGCAGTTGCTTAACCAACTGAGCCACCCAGGTGCCCTGACTCCAAGTGCATTTTTCTATTCCAAGATACAACCACTAATGAAGGTTTATTATTTCTTTTTTATTTTTGAGTGTGAATTTAAAAATGTTTTTTTTATTTTTAGTGACCATACAGCAAAACTGATCATTTTTGCTATGTAGATCTATAATGTTGTTTAGTTTTATTTACTGTGGTGAAATATATAACCTGAAATTTATCATTTTAAGCATGTTCAAGTGTATAGATCTGTGACATGAGGTACATTCACAAGGTTGTACAACCATCATCACCACTCATCTCAAGAGCATTTTATTTTCCCAAACTAAAACTCCACATCTGGGGCACTGGGTGGCTTAGTCATTAAGCATCTGCCTTTGGCTCAGGTCATGATCCAGAGTCCTGGGATTTAGTCCAGCTCAGGTCATGATCCGGAGTCCTGGGATTTAGTCCCACATCGGGCTCCCTGCTCAGCAGGAAGCCTGCTTCTCCCTCTCCCACTCCTCCTGCTTATGTTCCCTCTCTCACTGTGTCTCTCTCTGTCAAATAAATACATCAAATCATTCAAAAACAAACAAAAAAACTCAAAAAGCTCCATATCTATTAACTATTAACCTCCCCATTTCCTCCCTACCCCAGTCCTGGTAATTACCATGCTATTCTCTGTCTATGAATTTGACTATTTCATATACCTCATATAAGGGAAATAACACTATCCTTTTGTGACTGGCAAATTTCACTTAGCATAATGTCCTCAATGTTCATCCATGTTGAAATGTATCAGAAAAGTTTTTTTTCTGGGCACCTAGGTGGCTCAGTGGGTTAGAGCCTCTGCCTTCAGCTCAGGTCATGATCTCAGGGTCCTGGGATCGAGGCCTGCATTGGGCTCTCTGCTTGGCAGGGAGCCTGCTTCCTCCTCTCTCTCTGCCTTACTCTCCGCCTACTTGTGATCTCTCTCTCTCTGTCAAAAAATAAATAAAATATTTTTTTTAAAGTTTTTTTTTTCTATTTCAAGCTGCATAATATTCCCATTCTATGTGTCTACCATAAATTGTTTATCCACTCATCTGCTGTTAGACACTTGGGTTGCTTCCACATTTTGACTATCGTGAATAATATTGCTGTAAACATGGATGTACAAATTATATTTTTGCGTCTTTCCCTTCGTTCTTCTCTGTATATACCCTAAAGTAGAACTGTTCAATGATATGGTAATTCTATTTTTTTTTTTTAGAAAACACCATACTGCTTTCCATAACAACACCATTTTATTTCCCACCAACTGTGCATATGACTTTCAGTTTTTCCATATCCTTGTCCCATGCACTTATGAAGAATGTATATTTTGCTGCTGTTGCATAAAGCACTCTGTATATACATGTTAAGTCCAATTGGTCTATAGTGTTGTTCAAATCTTCATTTCCTTATTGATCTGTCTAGCCATACCATCCATTATTGAAAGTGGAGTATTGACATTTCTTGGTACTATTGTAGAGCTATCTATTTCTCCTTTCAATTTTGTAACTGTTCACTACATATATTTAGAAACTCTGGTGTTTGATCTTTATAATTGTTATATCTTCTTAGTGAATTGATCCTTTCATCATCACATAACCTCCTTATTTGAGTCTTGTAAAAGTTTTTGATATAAAGTCTATTTTGTCTCCAGTTAGTATGGCCACTCTTATTCTCTTTGGTTACTATTTGCATGGAATTTCTTTTTTCATACTTTCACTTTCAACTGATGCATCTCTTTAGATCCCAAGTGAGATCCAGCCTGTTGTTGGATCCTCTTATTTATGCTACCAATCTATGTCTTTTGATTGGGAAGTTTGATCCATTCATATTTAAAGTAATGATTGATAGGAAAGGACTTCCTATTGCCATTTTGTTATATTTTTCTGTAATGTCTTATAGCCTCATTTGTCCCTTATTTTCTCCCTTTCTGGATCTCTATGTGTTTAGTTGACTTTTTTTAATTACACATTATGATTCTCTTCTCATTTCCTTTTGTACAAATTCTTTTTATTTATTTATTTATTTATTTATTTATTTATTTATTTATTTTAAAAAGATTTTATTTATTTATTTGACAGAGAGAAACACAGAGAGAGAGGGAACACAAGCAGGAGGAGTGAGAAAGAGAGAAGCAGGCTTCCCGCAGAGCAGGGAGCCCGATGTGGGGCTCAATCCCGGGTATCCCGGATCATGACCTGAGTCAAAGGCAGTTGCTTAACCAACTGAGCCCCTTTTGTACAAATTCTATAAATATTTTCTCTGTGGTTCCTATAAAAATTGTGTGTGTGTGTGTGTGTGTGTCTGTGTGTGTATAAACTTAAGTTTTTAAGTCTATTTTAAACTAATAACTTAACTTCAATTGTTCAGTTCCATACAGAAACTGTACTCTGGTATAGCTTCCCTCCATCCAACTTTGTGTTATTTGTCTCATTGAGGTCACAGGTTTCATCTTTATATATTTTGTATCCATTAACATAGACATAAATAGCTTTATGATGTTGTCTTTTAAATGCTGCAAAAGAGTAAAAAATGGGGTTTAAAACCAATATTATAATATGGATTTTTATATTTGTCTGGTTATTTGTTTTTACTAGAGAATTATATTTTCATATGGTTTTGAGTTACTGTCAAGCATCCTTTCATTTCAAGTTGAAGGAGTCCCTGAAGCATTTCTTGAAGGATCATTCTATTTGTAATAAATAAACTCTCTCATTTTTTGTTTATCTGGGGATGTTTAATTCCTTCTTCATTTTTGAAGGACAATTTTTCCAAAGCAGAATTCTTTGTTGGCAGTTTATTGTTTTTTATTTTTGTACTTTAAATACATTATTCCATTGTTCTCTGGCCTGTTGAGAAATCTGCTGAAAAATCTTACTGATGATCTCTTGTACATAACAAGTTGCTTTTCTCTTGCTGCTTTAAAGAGGTTTTTGTTTTTGTTTTTTTATTTGTCTTCTGACAGTTTGATTTGAATGTGTCTCAGTGTGGGCTGCTTTGAATTTTTCCTGCTTGAAGTTAGTTGAGGTTATTGTATTTGTACATCTCCATGCCATTCACCAATATGGAAAGTTTTTGGCCACCTTTTCTTCAGATAAGCGTTCTGTCCCTTCCTTTTTTTTTTCCCTTCTCCTTCTGCGACTCCCATAATTCATGCATTGGTCTTTTGTTGATAAGTCTCTTGATTTTGTTCACTGTTATCTTTTTGTTTCTTATACTTAATAATTTCACATTTCTTTAAGTTTTCTGATTTTTTCCTACGTATTTGAGTCTCTTGAACCTCTTTAATTATTTTTTAATTTAATTATTATATTTTTCATCTCCAAGATTAAATCTTTTTTGAAACAATTTCTATTTTGTGATGTTATTCTCATTTCATTCACGTATTGTTTTTCTGATTTCCTTCAGTTCTTTGTCCATGCTATTTTATTTATTTATTTGTTTGTTTGTTTGTTTTATCTTAGCTTTTTAAGTATATTTAGGACATTTGTTTTAAAGTCTTTGTCTAATAAGTCTGTCAGCTGTGTTTCTTCAGGGACAGCTTTTGGACATTTATTTTGATCTTTTAAATGGATCATGTTTTCCTCTTTCTTTTTATGTCTCAAGATCTTTTCTTAAAAATTGGACATTTGGAGGGGCGCCTGAAAGGCTCAGTGTGTTAAGTGTCTGCAATGGCTCAGGTCATGATCTCAAGGTCCTGGGATGGAGCCCCACATTGGATTCCCTGCTCAACAGGAAGTCTGCTTCTTCCTCTCCTTCTTTCCCTCCCCTGTTTGTGCACGCTCTCTCTCTCTCTCTCTCTTTCTCACTTTCTCTCTCTCTCTCTCTCTCTCTCTCTCTCTCTTTCATATACATAAATAAAATCTTAAAATAATAAAATAAAATTTTTAAAAATTGGACTTTGGAAAACCAGCCACCATATTCAGTCTTTACAGGCTGCTTCTGTGCAGGAAAAGTTTATTAATCAGCTCTCATAAAATCTTACATTATTCTAAGGCCTTTTTGGGATATATATATATCTCCCCTGGCCTTCTGTGTGCATTGCTTTCCCTTATAATTGCCAAGTATACATGACTATTTTTAAGTATTTCAATTTTCTTCAGATTCTCATTCATACTTCTTAGAGCCTTTAGTTGTTCTATTGAATTCTGTTCATAATCTCTGGCTTCCAGGCATTTGTAGGTCTATAATCTCCTTACAGTTTTTATGAGTCATGCCTGCTATTTCTAACATCATTTTCTAGCCTGAGATCCAAAGCACTTTCAGTCATCTGGGCTTCTAGTTAGTTGATATAGAGATCAATCCCTCAGGAAACCAGCAAATAGTTTATTTGGTTTTGTTTGTTTGTTTGTTTGTTTTTGTTGTTTTTTATTACGTTATGTTAGTTTAGAACATTGCAAATTTAGTTCACTCTTCTTTTTCTGATTTGTGGAAGTAATTCAGGAATAGGCTGCTTCTCCTCCCAAACTATGCCATAACATGCCAGGTTGGGGAAGGGACAAGAGGAAGTAAAAACACCATGAAATTTCCTACCACTTTGGGGCTTCCCCCCCACCCCATTGGGTGCTTATTTGGTTGTTGAAGATCTTTAATAATTTCCATCTGTTTCTATACAGTTATTTCAGTTCATGTCTAGTTGTTTAGTTAGTATGTTTATGGAGGAGAAAAAAGCCTATGTCTTCTTTGCCATTTTTCTAACATAATTTTCATGTCTATGGGTTTTAACATATCTATAGATTTATGCAATCATCTCCCTAATCAGGATACATAACAGTTGACATACAAAACAATTTCATCACTCCAGAAAACTCATTCATGCTATCCCTTCATAATCATACTCTCCCTCTCATACTAGACCTTGGCATCTACACAGATATGTATATCAAACATAAATAAATTCATAAATGAATGTTATGAATATATATTTATGTTATATTCAAACATAAATAGATTCATATGTATCCAAATGCAACATGCTTTTTTCTCTTATCAGTATATCCTGGATAGCATTCTAAATCAATGCATGTATACACTTATTTAATGCTTCAATGAGGGCATAGTTTTCTATTACCATTTGTTCAAGTGGCTTCATATCCATGTACAAAGCAACTTTCTTTTATTAGATGTTTCAAAAACTATTGTAACAAAAATGTTTACATATAACTCATTTAATACGTGTGCTAATGTCTGTAAGATAATTTGAATTTCTGTATCAAACTCCATGTGAATTTATAATTTTAATAGATATTTCTGAGTTGTCCAAATGTCCAAACTGTACTTTGTACTCTTACAAGAATAAAATGCCTATCTCTCCATACCTCCATTAACATGAGTATAATAAATACTGTTTAAGATTGACGATCTTATGGAGAAAGAAATGCTATATAATTTTGTTGTATTTTTTTATTTTTTATTTTTTAAAGATTTTATTTATTTACTTGACAGAGAGAAACACAGCCAGAGAGGGGAATACAAGCAGGGGGAGTGAGAGAGGGAGAAGCAGGCTTCCCACGGAGTAGGAAGCCACATGTGGGGCTTGATCCCGGGTCTCCGGGACTATGACCTGAGCCGAAGGCAGTTGCTTAACCAACTGAGCCACCCAGGCGCCCCAATTTTGTTGTATTTAGTATTTGTCCAAAATGAACAAGGTTGGCATTTTTCCATTTGTTTAGCCATTAGAATTTATTTTGCTGAGAAATGCCTTTTTGAGTCTTTTGCCCAGTATATATCTATTGCCCTTTACACTGGTGTATCAATGCTCTTTATACTGATGAACTTACTTTTCCATATATCATATTTTTTCAGTTTTCTATTTGTATTTTTACCTTCTTTGTGATACTCATCTTTAAAAATTTCTAAATTTTATGTGCTTCCTTTTTGGATCATTTGTCATGCTTGGAAAACATGGTTTTTAAAGATAAATACATTTTCTCACATTTTAATTTGAAATGTTAGTTTTATGAATTACTAAATTCCCAGATGTAATTAAATACATTTCAGGGAGAACGAAGTAAACCCTCATTTTAGAACGAGAATTTGACAGGGACAAGATGGCGGAAGGCCAGGTGACCGCATTTCAGGGAGTTCCCTGAAGAGAGCTGAATTCCAACAAAAAAACCACTACAAGACCACCGTTAACACCCATGAAACCAGCCTGAAATGTGATATTTCCCACTTCTGGACCGCCACGAGAGACAAAGAACATCGGCAAAAAGGTAGAAACAAATTGGAGGGTCTGGAGGCTTGCCCCCAGAGACAGGGGAGTGGGGGAGGAAGCCCGCAGAGCTGAACCATTGAAAACAAATACCTGAAAAGGAAAGTGCTCTGTGAGTGAG
>PITA01035546.1:0-10399 GCA_004023965.1 Spilogale gracilis
AGTTCCAAATGTCATGGTTTCCTTCTGGCTGGAGGGCTGAGTTCTCTGATATGACTCATGTGTCCCCAATCTCTATGGCTTGGGGGCCAGGTCTCTGGGGATAGAAACTTGAAAATCCCAACTAGGGTTAGATTTAGGTTCTAGGGGTCCAGTAGTTACAAACTGAGGACAATGAGCTGAGCTGGGGCTTTGTTTCTGACTTGAAGGAATGTGAGATAAAAGATTTGAAAAGAGCAGAGTGATGCTGATGTGGTGCTCAGTGTACAGTGAGTGAAGGTCTCAAGCTTGGACTTGGAAACATTGGTGTTCAGGGAGGTTGTTGTCCAGGTGACCAGCACACAGACTCCTTCGGCTGGTCTGTCTCATCGGACCAGTTCCTGCCTTTGGAAGAGCAGCTTGAAGGGGGCTTGATACCTAGGCCACTTGAAGAATGATCTGGAAGGGACACCTGAGTGTGCCAGTGTAGACTAACCCAAGGAATTCCAAAGCTAATGACGTACACATTTCTGAGACTGGAGTCTGCTCTTTGTGGGTAGCATTGAGCTGGGGTGGAAAGAAGTCTCTGGGTGTTATGAGTCACCATGCCAGCAGGGGTGAGCCTGGAAGAGTGGTCAGATCAGGAAGCAGGGAGATGGTGAGGCCGTGGCAGTGGGCCATCCCTCCTGATGTGCAGGCCAGCTTGCTCCAAGGACTGAGCTCTGCTTCCTTGTCAGTCTCCTGCTGCAGATGTGATACAAAGTTGCTTCCTGTTTGGTTCCCAAGATCTCAGCTGAGCAGGGGGCTTAATGGGATGCAGCCAACAGGCGGAATTATGGATTCTTTCCCAGTGTGCCCCTGGCGTCCTTTAACGAGGTGCAGCAGTTATCCTCTCCCTGGTGTCTGTGAATTCAGCCAGTGGAGCCCCTTCCTCCAGAGCCACACCTCTGAGAAACCCTCCACATTCCTGTGTTGTGTGGAAGAGGCCAGTTTTCATTTGGAAATGAATTCTCAGCTCCTGACCTTAGGTTCCAAGACCACAGGGCACACTAGTGTTCTTGAAGCTCTAGTTCCACATGGCGCCTGACATGCAAGACTGAGACCAAACCTTGGTGGCCAGCTCCTGCTGCTGCTGCTGGAACAGGTTCCCTCCTGAGAACGGGGCAGCAAAGCCTGGTTTCTGGTGATGTCCCAGGAAAGATGGACAGGGGCACCATTTGCCCCACCACAGGAAGATGCCAGACCTCAAGCACAGGTGGCTGGTGCAAGGAGAAGGCATGTCTGTTTCCCAGGACCTTGGCTGGAGGGAGCCTTGGATCCTGGGGTGCTTTTATGCTTAGCTTTCTCAGATGGGCATATCAGGCAAGGGGACGAAGTGTGTGCTCACCTGTTATTGAAGGTGTCTGGTTTCAGGTTTCTTGTGCAAATGGATTCCTCTTATGGCTCATTTTCCTGATGGCCTTCAGGATGCCATAGGGGGACCCAGTGTCCCTAGCATCCTGGCTGTGCAAGGGCTCTTGTCACCTTTTCCCCAGGTCTCTGGGCTAGGCAATCACAGCGAGTCAGTGGTGAAACCATCCAAGTAAACCTGTTTCTCTCTTGTGAAGATGGACTGGTAACTGGGATAACAGCTCTGGAAATAGAAAGCAGGAGATATGACTGGGGTGCTGAAGGGGGGTGGGGGTGGTGCTCGTTATGCTTATAGGGGCCGGGTGGGACTTCACTAGGAAGGTGATGCTTGAGCAAGATCTAAAGAAGGTGAATGATATCACATCAAGAGTATTCTAAGTGGAAGAGAAAGCATGTGTAAAGGCCCTGGGGCAGGAACAGCAGGCCGCCCAGGCTCAATCTCTGTCTTGTACAGTCTTGCAGCCACAGAAGACAGCTTAGGGCATGACCTCGGGGAGGGGAGAGTAGAGTGACAGAAAGCCAGTGCAGGGCTGTGACCACATGGGAACATGCTTCATGGGGCCCTCCTGGATACAATGCTGAGAACAGATGACACCGGTTTGAGGAAGAGCAAGGGAGGTCCATGATGAGCTTTCCTAGGAACTCAGACAAGAGATGGGCTCTAGCACGGACCAGGCAGGTGCCTTGGAAGGAGTGGTTAGTCCTAGTCTGGGTACATTTTGAAGATAGAGCTCACAGGATTTGTTGATGGGTTTGATATTGGGAATGAGAGAAAAGAGGAACTGAGGTAACTCCCAGCTCTTGTTGGTTGTGCTGAGTGAGGGGAAGGAGGAGGCTTCTGGGGAGAGGAGGTAGTCCGTGTTCCACATGCTGAGGAAGGGGCCTTTCACAGTGGATCTGCTGGTGTTTGTGTCCGGGAGAACAGTTCACATCTACTCCCTCAGCATCTTCCAAGTACAAGTCTCCCCCACTTTGCTCAAAGTTCAAGGAAGACATTTGTCTTTTTGGAAAGATCGATTTCATTCCCCAGCTTCAGTAGCAGGAAGCAACCTGATGAGGATTTCCCTCTTGGGAAAGAAGTCAAAGAGTGGGCATTGCGTTCAGCCTCTGTTTTGTGGGGAACAACTACAGAGGCACAGGCACTCCAGCCAGCTCCTTTCTGGGTGCTGCTCTCCGTGTCCAGGCACCAGCGCTTTGAATTGTGTCTGAGCATCTGCGGTGCTTGATCTCCATTCGTTTTTGGTATCCGTTAGGATGTTGTGTCCAGAGGTGTAAGGAGAGGCAAAGAAAAGGAACTTTTGGTGTCTGATCATGCTCACCTATTTTTCTGTGGAAATGAATGGTGATTCCTTCTTCAGTTGAGACCATTTCTGCTGTGAACGATTTCCTAGGAACACTGTACTTTCAAAGAGTTGGGGGGCCTGTACCCCATCCTGCAGGCTTAGCTTTTGTCTCCATGCTGCACAGAATATCCCATGACTTGCGGATTGTATCACTACAACACGGCACCTTTGACCACCTTCACCCCTCTGCCCCCTTCCCTGAATCTAGCAACCATCCATCTGTTCTCAGCATGGAGGCATTCAGTACTTTTTTGATTCCGTGTGGAATGCCCATGAGAGCCTGTGGTGTTTGTCTTTCTGTGTCTGAGTTGCTCAGCATGATGCTCCCAAGGTCGATGTTTCCATGTCTGGTTCTTGTGAATAACGCTGCAGTGAACTTGGGAGTGCATCTCTCTTTTGGAGGGGTTGTTTTTGTGTTCTCCAAAGAAATACTCTGTAGAGCAATGATTAGGTCATGTGGTAGTTGTGCTGTTTTCTCCCTGCAACCTCCATATTGTTTGTCACAGTAGCTGCACCAATTCCCTCGTGTACACACTCTTGGTCACACCTGGTGTCTGTCTCTGGGTCGAATGCCGCTCTCACGGTTGTGTGGTGATAGCTGATGGCGGTTTTGACTTATGTTCCCTGATGATGATTAATGATGTTGAACAACTTTTTCTGTGTCTGTTGGCCACCATGTGCCATCTTTGGAAAGCATCTATTCACATATTCTCCCCAGTTTTTATGTCTCTTTTTGTTTTGATTGGTGTGAGTGTTCTGTGCATTTGGGATATTAGCCTCTTCTCACACAGAGGATTGCAGGTATTTTTTCTCATTGCATAGGTCCCCTTTGAAATCTTTCATGGTTTCTTTTTCTGTGCATAAATTTCAGTTTGATGTTATTCCACTTGTTTATTTTTGCTTATGTTGCCTTTGCTTTTGGCTTCCAATGTGAAGACTCTGCCAAAAGCAGTGTGAAGAAACTTACTTCCTGTGTCATTTTCCTGGGAGTTTATGGATTGAGTCTTACATTCAAGTCATTTTTTCATTTAAAATTTTTGTGTGTGGTGTGTGGAGGTGATCCAACCACACTGTTCTGCATTCAGCGTGCAGTTTTCCCAGTACCATTCACTGAAGAGACAGTCTTTCCCCATTGTATATATTCTGCTGTGTCCTAAGTGAAGACCATTCACTCAGTGTCTTACTCTGAGCTTTCTACTCTGTGCCATTGACCTGTGCGTCTGTTTTTATGTCAGTATCATACTGTGTTGTTGATTATAGATTTGTAATCTAGTTTGAAATCTGGGAGTGTGGTGACTGCAGCTTTCTTTTTCCAGATTGCTTTCAGTATTTGGGGTCTTTTTTGATTCCACATGAATTTCAGGACTCTCTTCTCTTTCTTTGAATAATGCCATTGGGATTCAGTTAAGGATTCCATCACATCTGTAGATTGCTCTTGGTACGATGGACATGTTAACTTTATTGACTCGTCCAGTCACTGAGCATGGCCTGTGCTTCCCTTTATTTGTGTCATCTTCTATTTCTTTGACCCATACATTCACCCCCACAAAAACACACATGTTCTTCCTTTCTTTTCACCTTGTGCTCAGTGTAATAAGTCTTTCTCATTTTTGGTTAACGTTATTCCTGGATGTTTTACCTTCATGCAGTTGAAAATGGCATTGCTTCCGTAGTTTCTCTTGCAAAAGCTTGCCTTCGGTATATAGAAATTCATGGAGCTGGGGCACCTGGGGTGCTCCATCGGTAAAGCATCTGCCTTTAGCTCAGGTTATGATTCTGGGATCCTAGGATGGAGTCCCTCCTCAGGCTCCCCCTGCCCAATGGGGAGCCTGCTTCTCCCTCCCCTTCTGCTGCTCCCCCTGCTTGTGCTCATGTTTTCTCTGTGTGTCAAATAAATACATAAATAAAGACTTTACAAAAAGTAATGCAACAAGTCTCTGTATATTGACTTTGTATCCTACATCTTTACCTAATTTGTTTATTCTCACAGTTTTCTTGTGGAATCTTTAGGGATTTCAATATATAGTGTCATGTCATATGCATATAGTGACAGCTTTCTTTTTCTCTTTGGATTTCATATATTTCTTCCTTTTTTGGTCTAAATACTTTGGCTGAGGCTTCTAATACCATGTTAAATGCAAGCACTAAGAATGGAAATTTTTGTCTTGTTCTTGATCTGAATGGAAAAGTTCTCAGTTTTTCACCCTTGAGTGTAAAGCCAGCTGTGGGCTTTTCATGTAGGGTCTTTGTTTAGTTGAGGTTTGTTCAGTCAACACCCAGATGGTTTAGAGTCTTTATCCTAAATGTCCAAGGAACGTTGTCAAGTGTTCTTTCTGCATCTATTGCCGCAATCCTAGGATTTTTCTCTTTCACTTTGTTAAGGTGATGGATCCCTCTGGTGGATGTGATGTGCAGATGTGGAATCATCTTTGCATCCCTGGAATAAATCTCACTGGATCGTGTTGTGTGATTGTCCTGGTGTATTGTTGAATTCAGTTTGCTGTTAATTTGTTGAGGATTTTTGCATCTGTGTTGATGAGGGATATTGGCCTTTCCAATTCTTGAAGGGTCCTTGTCTTGTTTTGGAAGCAGGGAATGCTGCCCACAGAAAATGAGTTTAGCATAATGCCCTCATCTGTGTCAATGGAAATGTGTATTCATCCCTTCTGATGATGAAGTAATCTTCCATTGTATGTCTGAACCATATATTCTGTATCTATTCATCTGTTTAAGGTCATCCTGGCTCTTTCCACAGTTTGGCTCTTGTGGACATTGCTGCTATGATCACTGGGGTGCATGTGCCCCTTCTTTTTTTAAGATTTTATTTATTTATTGGCCACAGAGAGAGATCACAAGTAGGCAGAGAGGCAGGCAGAGAGAGAGAAGGAAGCAGGCTCCCTGCCAAGCAGAGAGCCTGATGCAGGCCTTGATCCCAGGAACCCGAGATCAGGACCTGAGATGAAGGTAGAGCTTTAACCCACTGAGCCACCCAGGCGCCCTATGTGCCCCTTTTTTTCACTTCATCTCTATCTTTGGGGTAAGTACCACGGAGTGCAATTGCAGGCCATAGTGTAGCTTTCTATTTAACATCTTGAGAAAACTCCATACTGTTTTCCAGAGTGACCATATGAGCTTACCTCCCACCAACAGTGTAAGATCATTCTCAAGGCTTTGCTTGTTTTTTTTTTTTTTCTTTTCCCTACTTCTCTTCCATATAAAATTTTGTGGGGTTTTTTTTTGAGAACTTTTGGGTGGATTGACAGGACCTGAATTTCTATGAACTTCCCCCTTAGAGGTAGTTTTGCTGCATCCCATAACTTTTCATAGGTGCTGTTTTTCATTTGTCTCAAGGTAGTTTTAAATTTCTTTGGATTTTTTCCTTGACTGTTGGTTGTTAAGTAGTGTTTTGTTAAATTCCCACAGATTTCTGACTGTCCCATTTTCTTCTTGTGACTGGTTTCTACTCTCATACTATTGTGGTTGGACAAGATTTGAAACCAAGTGTGAAGAGAGCATTCAGCTCAAAGGTTAGTTTCCTGGGATTTTTTCTGAGGGAACATCCTGTGTTCCATGTGGCAGAGGAAGGCTTTGTGAGTTGGGGGATAGTGTCAAACCTTGTTAGAATTACTACCCTGCAGGCTGTGTACCACCATTCACACTGCAGCCCTGATGGGCTTGCACTTCCTTAGAAACATTTTGAGGAGGAGCAGGAGTGGTGATCTCTAACAGAAAGGTGCCAGGTACGGTCATGGCATGACCCCAAGTCAGCAAGGAGGGTGTAAACTGGGATATCATAATGTGACTTTCTGTTGGAAGTGACAGAACCAGGACATGATTAGTTTCATGACAATAGCCAGGGTCTCAAGTGACCCACTGGGTGTTGGTGATGGGTGTGTAGTGGGGCCTGTGGATCTTTCTCCTCAGAATCCATGGAATTCTGGGAAACCCTCCTGTCTGTTGAGTTGTGTGGAGACAGGTAGACGACAGTCTCCAGCCAGGCACAAGGGTAACACTGGTCACCATCAAAGTGGCAGTGTGTGTTGGGAGCCACTGCTCAGTTTCCCTGAAAACTCATCGGAATCTGGTGACTGTGAGTCCTAGCAGCAGCATGGGGAGAGGAAGGCGTGGTGGTGCACACTTCCCAGGTTGTGGTCAGGACCAGTATGGAGCCCACTGAAGTGAACCCTTGCTGGCACAGAAGGCATCCAGTCACTGTAGCTGTGGGCACTGTGCCCATGGCCCTTCTGTGCCAGCCAGCTCCCATGCTGCTGCCTCCTACTTTTCATCATCTTCATGGTCATGAGCCTCTGCTCTTGCCCCATGACCCCCAGGGTATGGCCCTCTCCCCATCTGACCTGCATCCTCTGCCTTGTGAAACCAGATGCCAGGGCAGTCTTCTTGAGAGGCAGCTCCATCAGTACCCTGCTGTAACACTTCCACAGATTCCCTGTGAGGTGAGGACAATGTTCTGCTCTGGAAGGGGGCTTCAGGTCCCCACTCAGAATAGCCATGTCTTCCTTTTCAGCCTCGCCTGCCCTCCCATCAGTCCTCCTCAGGGAAGCTCTCCAGCTTCCTGAGCTGACAGCTATGACCTTCAAAACCAATATTGTTTTCTGTTTCTCCATGCCTTAGTTCATCCATTGCATGTTTTTTGAGCCTCTCAGTGGGTTTTCAGCAGTCCTGTAGGGCTCTGTGCTCAGAGAAGGATGACCTCAGAGGGGCTGCCTTCTCTTCCACCTCCCTCAGCATGTCCCTGAGCCCTGGAGGCAGCTGTCCCACTGAGTGTTGAGGGACCTGAGCCAGCCCATCCTGAACTGAGGCTGTGTCAGCTGTGAGGACTGATGTGTGCTAGGAGCGATGTGGGGGGCAGCTGGCACGATCCAGGTGCAGGCAGTTTCTCCTTCTCATTCCTTCCCCCCTCTCCCTCCCAGAAGTAGCTCAGAGCAGCGTTCATGCTCCACATCTTGAGATCCCTTGAGCTCTGCCTCCTGCATTCTGCTGATGAGCTTGGTGTTTTCCCATTGTTTCTGTCTCCCCTACCTGAACCTTTGGCAATTCCTGGATCAAGGGAGGGACTGTACCATTGTCTGTACTTTGACTTCTTCCTGTCCCACACCGAGACCATTCTCCTTCGTGTATTCCATGGATGTGCTTGCAAGGAAGCCCATCCACAGGGAACTCATCAGCCAAGGGATCCAGGGAACCATCACTGAATTAGTGATCCAGGATAGAGACCAAACCTTCTCTGGAACTTCTCCCACACTCTGTGACTGTCTCACACTAAAACAAACAATCATAGCTTTCAGGACTGTGAAATGGCATCTGTCTCGATTTATGTTCTTGAATGCACAGGTGCTGAGCTGGGACAGAAAGAAACCATGGTTCCTATGGGCTAGGATGTTCAGGTAAACTATAAGAACTCAGTGAAATTTGAATTTGAAGCATAGAGTGAATAGTTATTGTCGAGGAAATACACCCAAGTAGGGCTTATGAACATTGTGTACCAAAGCTTTTTCAAATAGGTTACTGATAGAAAATTATTATTCATTCCAGTCCAGTTAACACAGTGTTGTATTAGTTTCAGGTGTACAATAGCATGATTTAGTAATTCTCTGTATTACTCAGTACTCTTCAGGAGAAGTGGACTCTTAGTCCCCTTCATCTATTTCACTCATCCCTCTGCTCCCCCCTCTGGTAACCATCATTTTTTCTTTATTGTTAAGAATCTGTATATTGATTTGTCTCCTTTTTTCTTCTTTATTTATGTATGCTTGTTTCTTCAGTTCTACCTAAGAGTGGCATCGTATGGTATTGTCTTTCTCTGACTGACTGATTTCACTTAGGATAATCCTCTCTAGATCCACCCATGTGGCTGCAAATAGAAGATTTCATTTTTTTATGGTTGAGTAATATTCCACGGTGTGTGTGTGTGTGTGTGTGTGTGTGTGCATGCGTGTGTACACATTTATTATCTCATTTATCTCTTTGTCAACAAACACTTGGGTTACTTCCATATTCTGGTCTTGTAATTAAACATTTCTTTTTTTAAAAAAAATTATTTATTTATTTGACAGAGAGAAACACAGTGAGAGAGGGAACACAAGCAGGGGGAGTGAGAGAGGAAGAAGCAGGCTTCCCGCCGAGCAGGGAGCCCAGTGTGGGATTCGATCCCGGGTCTCTGGGATCATGACCTGAGCTGAAGGCAATTGCTCAACCAACTGAGCCACCCAGGCGCCCCCTGGTCTTGTAATTAATGCTGTAAGAAACACAGGGGTACATGTGTCCTACTGAGTTATTAACTCCATAACTCCTACTGAGTTCTTTGAGTCAATACTCTGTAGTGTGGTGGCTGTATCCTAGGGTAGCTCTATTTTTAATGTCTTGAGGAATGTCCATTGTTTTCTAGAGTGTCTGCACTGGGTTGCTTTTCCACCAACAGCACACGAGGGTTCCCCTTTTTCATATCCTCCAGACACCGGTTGTTCCTTGTGCTATTGATAGGATTCATTCTGACAGTATGTGGTAGTATCTCATACTTTTGATTTGCACTTTCCTGAGGTTGGGTGATGGTGAACATCTTTTCATGGGACAATTGGGCATCTCTATTTCTTCTTTGGAGAAATGTCTGCCCATGTCTTCTGACTATTTTTTACCCATATAATTTGTTTTTTGGGTGTTGAGTTGTACCCATTCTATATATTTTGGACACGACCCTTTCATTGCATAGGATATCTTTAAATAACTTCTCCCTTTCAGTAGGTTGTGCTGTTATGATTACATCTTCATAGTTCTACTGTGTGGAAACTTTTTATTTTGATACAGTTCCAGTTTATTTTTGCTTTCATTTCCTTTGCCTCATGAGACAGTCTAGAAAACTGTTGCTTTGGTCCATATCAAGAATTTGCTGTCTTACTCCTTGTAGGACGTTTATGCTTTCATGTCTTCCATTGAGGTTTTGAAATAGATTTGTAAGGAAGCAGAGTAATTTCATTCTTCTGGGCATAGCTGTATAGTTTTTCCAACACCATTTGTTGTAGCGACCATCCCATTCTTTTTCAGTATTCTTGCCTGCATTATGGAAGATAAATTGGCTACATAATCGTGGGTTTATGTCTAAGCTGTTACCCTGTTCTCTTGGTTGCTGTGTGTATTTCTGTGCCAGGACCATACTGTTACAATAACTAAAGCTTTGTAGTATGACTTGCAATCTGGAATTGTGACTCCTCTAGCTTCGTTTTTCTACTCAGCGTTGCATTAGCTGTCAGTATTGATGGTTCCATACAGATTTTTCAGAGCATTTGTTTTAGTTTTTTGTTTGTTTATTTGTTTGTTTAACTTACATTCAACAAGTCAACTGAGAGTACATCATTTGTTTCAGATGTCGTGCTCAATTGTAGATCCATTGTGCATAACATCAAGTGCTCATTGTATCACGTGCTCTCTTTGTGCCCACCCCCTGTTACCCCATCCCCCATCAACCTCCCCTCCACCAACCCTCATTTTTTTTCTGTAATGAAGAGTCTCTCTTGGTTTTTCTCTCTCTCTGATGACTCCCACTCAGTTTTCCTTCCCTTCCCCTCTTATCTTCTGTGGTCTTTCTTCTATTTCACATATGAGTGAACCCATGTGCCAACTGCCTTTCTCTGATAGACTTCTGTTGCTCAGCATAA
>PITA01035547.1:0-10360 GCA_004023965.1 Spilogale gracilis
CTCCATACTGTTTTCCATAGTGGCTGCACCAGTTTGCACTCCAACCAACAGTGCACAAAGGTCCTTTTTTTCTGCATCCTCGCCAACACTTGTTCTTTCTTGTCTTTTTGATTGTTTTTTAATATTTTATTTATTTATTTGACAGAGAGAGAGATCACAAGTAGGCAGAGAGAGCAGAGGAAACAGGCTCCCCGCTGAGCAGAGATCCCACGTGGGCCTCGATTCCAGGACCCTGGGATTGCGACCTGAGCTGAAGGCAGAGGCTTTAACCCACTGAGCCATCCAGGTGCCTGTCTTTTTGATTTTTGCCATTCTGACAGTCATGAAGTGATATTCTGATTTTGATTTGCGTTTCCCCAATGGTGAGTGACGGTCCCATCTTTTCGTGTCTCTGTTGGCCATATGTAATATCTTCTTTGGGAAAGTGTCTACTCAGATCCTCTGCCCATTTTTTTCTTGGATTGTTTGTTTTTTTGATGTTCACTTGTATAAGTTCTTTATTTTGGCTATTAACCCTTTATAGGGTATGGTATTTGCAAATATCTTCTCCCATTCGTACAGGTTGTCTTTTTGTTTTACTGATGATTTCTCTTGTAGTGCAAAAGTTTTTTATTTTTGTGTAGTCCCAGTAGTTTATTTTTGCTTTTGTTTCCCTTGCCTCAGGAGATATATTTAGAACAATGTTGATAGGGCTGATGTCCGAGAAATTACTGCCTGTATTTTCTTCTAGGATTTTTTAGTTTCAAGTCTCATGATTAGGTCTTTAATCCATTTTGAGCTTGATTTTGTGTATGGTATTAGAAAGTAGGCCACTTTCATTCTTTTACATATAGCTGTCTGGTTTTTCCAGCATCATTTATTGAAATGACTGTTTTTCCCCATTGTATATTCTTGCCTCCTTTAACATAGATTGGATCATATAATTGTAGATTTATTTCTGGTGTTTCTGTTTTGTTCCAATAATATATATTTTTTGCTATAAAACACAAAATGGGTGGTAAAGAATAGTATTTTTCAGTCTCCTATAGTTTTACAGAATTGAAAATTTAAATGTTACCCTCCCTCATTATTTTCTTTCAGCATGCAGTCTATTTTGAGCTCAGATCTGCTGAACACATGAATGATATTTGCATTAAATGTTAAATTATAAGCATTATTTGTTCTTTTAAGGATTGTAGCTAATTTTTAGATGTCCTTCACTCATTCAAACAAACAAGAAGTAAGTGGTTGTATGCATGGATATTGATTGTACTGACTAAAACAGAACCTCATATTTCCATTTGAAGTTGACTTTTAAGGGGCATCTGGGTGGCTCAGTTGGTTGAATGACCAGATTCTTGATTTTGACTCAGGTCATGATCTTGGCGTCCTGGGACCAGCCTCCGTGCTCAGTAGGGAGTCTGCTTCTGGATTCTCTCTCTGCCCCTTCCCCTGCTTGCTCTTTCTACCTTCCTCTAAAATAAGTAAATAAATCTTAAAAAAAAAGTAGCCTTTTTACATACACACTGTAAAGACAGAATTGAGTGCTCACTTCATCAGTACTTACATTAAAATTGGAACAATACAGAGAAGATTAGCACAGCCCCTGCAAAAGGATAACATGCAAATTTGTGAAGTGTTTCATATTAAAAAAAAAATTAAGACTGAATTGGAATCCTTAACAAACTTCGGTGAATTATTCCAGTTTCATTTCTACTTCTGTTCTTGGACAAATATATTACCCTCTTTGAACCCGTTCACTCACCTGTAAAAGTCCTCAAACTTTATTGTGAGTCACAGTCCCCTAGAGAGTTAAAAAAAAAAAAATGCAGATAGAGTCTCAGGCTCACTAAAGTAGGCTGGAGCAGGGGCCTAGGCCTCTATTTTTATCAAGTTTTCCCAGAAATTTGACAACTGCTGTTTTAGTATGCTTCTGTGGATTGATGGATCATTCATACATTTTATTCATTTATGCATGTATATAGAAAGAAACATGTACTAACTAGGAATTGTTTTACAGTGCTGCGATCACAGAGATGACAGACCTAGCCCTGCCCTAAAAAAAGTCCTCCCTTTAGAGAAGAGGCAGAAAACTGCAACAAAACTGTGTTTTGTGCTCTGAAACAAGCAGATGGGAAGCTGAGGAGGCAAGAGGAGGGCATCACATTTGGCCTGGAATTGCACATCAAGGGACATGTCCTTGGTCTTGAAGAGCTAGAGGAATCAGCTAGGTGAGAATGAGAAGAGAGTATTTTAGGCAAACATTGGGACACTTATCACACTTAATAATCAGATTTTAGGTGGTCATGGTGGGTTAAGTCACTACTTAGTGATAGAATTATATGCTTTCCAATTCTTTTCTACATCTTTTGTAATGAGAACATCTTTTTGGTTCTAGGAGGTAACATCTTCTGTAACATTTGCTAATGCCCTTTTAAAGAAAGTAGCCTTAATCTCAGAGCTGGCAGCATTATCTAGGTAAAATTAACATTTATCTTCACTCTATGGCAGTTGAAACTAACTTGCTCTTTTTGGTAGAAATAGTTTCTATTCAAAATAATCTATTTGAGTAGTTAAAATGATCTATAAAAATATTAAGTAGCTAGTTCATTTAGTACTTGAATATGCCAAAAATTGTAAATAATGTATATGAATGACTGAAAATTTTTTTCTTAAAGATTTTATTTTTTATTTGATAGAGAGAGAGCACAAGTAGGCAGAGAGGCAGGCAGAGAAAGAGAGGAGGAAGAAGGCTCTCTGCCAAGCAGAGAGCCTGATGCGGGCCTCGATCCCAGGACCCTGAGATCATGACCTGAGCCAAAGGCAGAGGCTGTAACCCACTGAGCCACCCAGGTGCCTGAATGACTGAAATTTTGAAGCTTGGCATGGAGATAAGTGGCAAGATCTGCCTCAAGCCTTATTCTCACCTGCACCCCTGCTCTGTCACCTGCTGGGAGAGGAAGTGCAGCCACACCAACAACTTGTGCCCTAAGCAGAAGGACAAATCAAGGCCCCTCCATTGGCCCTAATTTTGCCCTCCCTTTGCTAGAGCCCCAAGGCCCTGGGCCTCAATAAAGTTTCTCTTCCATTGCTCAGAGCAGTAAAAAAAGAAAAACAAGAAGAAGAGGAAGAAAAGAAGGAAGAAGAAGAAAAGAAGAAGAAGCAGTAGCAGCAGCAGCAATTAGGAGGGACCCTAGAAACAATGCTAAGGACCTTTAATTTTACTACAGTGACTGGGGGTGTCATGAAACTGTTAAACAAGAGAAAGTTAAACTTAGAAAAAGCCACAAAAGATAATGCCAGAGTGAAGGAAAGAGGCTGGCGAGAGGATTGGGGGGCTGGTAAGTAGAAAGAATTCCCATATAGGTCTAGCTAAAGATAATCCAAAGCTGTTCTTTTTTTTTTTTTTTAAGATTTTATTCATTTATTTGTTAGAGGGCCCAAGTAGGAGGAGTGGCAGGCAGAGGGAGAAGCAACCTCTGCCAAGCTAGGAGCCCAATGCAGGACTTGATCCCAAGCCCCTGGGATCATAACCTGAACCGAAGGCAGATGCTCAACTGACTGAGCCCCCAGGTGTCCCCCAAAGCTGTTTTTGATGGACTTGTCTATTCATTAGTTCAGTGGAGAGTTCTGAAATGGGTGAGGTTGATCCCTTTAAGGGCTTTCAGTCCCATTTAGCTGATAGCTCTAGCTTAGGTTTAAACCAAGTGTCTAGGAATATAAAGCAGGGCATTTCTATAGACTATTAGTTATTCCATGCAAAAATTTTATAAGAAATTTGGAATATAACAAAATTACTGTTCTCTGATAATAGGTACCAAAAATACGTACCAATAAAAATCAAAGCAAAAAGGAGCACTTGCCTGGACCATTTGGTAGAGCATGAGACTCTTGACGTTGGGGTTGTAAGTTCAAGCCCCATGCTGGATATAGAGATTACTTAAAAATAAAATCTTTAGGGGCACCTGGGTGGTACAGTCGGTTGAGCATCTCACTCTTGGTTTCAGCTCAGGTCGTTATCTCGGGGTCCTGAGATTGAGCCCTGTGTTGGGCTCTGTGCTGAGCTCGGAGTCTGTTTTCCCTCTCCCTTGGCCCCTACCTGCCTCCACCCCCATTCTCCCTCTCATATAAATACATCTTAAAATAAAATATTTTAAAAAGTCAAAATGGGTGCCTGGGTGGTGCAGTCCGTTAAGTGTGTGACTGTTGGTTTCAGCTCAGGTCATGATCTCAGGGCCATGAGGTTGAGCCCTTTATGGGGCTCTGTGGTCAGTGGGGAGTTGGCATCTTTCCCTCTTCCTCTGCCCCTAGCCACCCACTCTCTCTCTAAAGTGAATCTTAAAAAAAAAAAATCAAAACCAAAAAACCCTTCTTCCATGTAATTTGGGTGAAATATTTCCTAGTACTAGTTGCCCACTCCCTCGAAATCTGGATGCACAAGTGTTGTCAAGTCATTATTTCCCCACAGAGATTGGGCTGGACATGACTGCCAGCTGCTCGAAAGCAGTGACTGTACTTGGTCATGAAGCCAGATGCTAGACATCTGTCTTCTGTTAACTAAGATCAAAATGAAGCCCACCCCACTGGATGTTTTAACATATAATGTAAGCAAAGATTGCCCTGTCGCTTATATAGCAAAATCTCAATTACAACACTTTCTTTCCTAACTTCTCAATCGCTGTGATGATACAGATATTTGCAATATGGCCTTTTGCTCTTGGTTGGTTTTTTGTTTTTTTTCTTGATACTGGCCTGCCTTGTTTTTTCACATATCTTCTTAGGCTGTCCTCCTTTTGTTGTCCTTAGACTTTCTACAGGACCCTCTCCTTTTCTCTCTGTTTGATCCAAATAGTTAAGCCATTTTCTGAGCCTGCTCATTTGAGTTTTGGGTGACTTTTGAATTTGTATCACAACCCCTAGCCTCTTATTCCCAGTTCAGTATGTTCAGATGCCTCCTGAATCCATTTGGATGTCCTCAAATGTAATATATTCTAACCTAAATCTTCCTAGTGAATTAAAAACCTCTTTAAATGATCCAATTTTTGACTATCAGTTACTGAGGCAGACAGAATGATACACTCCACACTGTGACTTCACCGCCCATTAGTTGGTCTGCTGTTCAATTTTTTTGTATCCCCAGAAAAATGGACAATGTTAACTGATTGCACAACCACAGAATTAAAGAAGCCATGTTTTGTTGCTTCCAAATCTCTTTCCCTCCTTCCTCCCTCCCTTCCTCCCTTCCTTTCTTCCTTCAAAAGCATTTGGGAGTGGAGTTGTTGAAAATCGAAAAATCATTAAATTTCAGATTTATGAGGAATACTGAACAACTTTAGTTGCTAGCAAATGCACTACTTAGAACTTTTAAAGTTCCAAAATATATTATCTAGTATGCTATAGTTCAGTTTTTAAAAATTTATGTTTACATTTTTTTAAAGATTTTATGTATTGATTTGACACAGAGAGAGAGATCACAAGCAGGCAGAGAGGCAGACAGAGAGAGAAGAGGAAGCAGGCTCCCTGCCAAGCAGAGAGCCCGATGCAGGCCTCAATCCCAGGACCCTGAGATCATGACCTGAGCCGAAGGCAGAGGCTTTAACCCACTGAGCCACCCAGGCACCCTATTTACATGTTTTATAATAAAATTGACAAAATCAGTTTCACCTTCTGTTGGTTTGTCATAAATTAACAAGAGGCATTTTTCATAGAGGTCAGAGTAGAATTTCATAAATATAGAATCACGTTTGTTGCCTTTCAGTGGGTAATACCTTAATGGTACATACTTAATGATAAATGAGCTAATGATAGAATGTCACATAATTTATACATATTTACATATAGAGCAAACATTTGGGGGCATCCACAAAGGGAAATAAAACACATTATTTCAAGTAAACAATTCACAATTTAACGAAGAAATTAAAAGTGGCACCAAGGGCGCCTGGGTGGCTCAGTGGGTTAAGCCTCTGCTTTTGGCTCAGGTCATGATCCCGGGGTCCTGGGATCGAGGCCCACATCGGGCTCTCTTCTCGGCGGGGAGCCTGCTTCCTCCTGTCTGCTTGCCTCTCTGCCTACTTGTGATCTCTCTCTCTGTCAAAGAAATAAAATCTTAAAAAAAAAAAAAAAAGTGGCACCAAAAATACTACTGTAAGATTAGTGTCTCGGATTCAAAATCATACCCAGCAAGAATTGTAACAGTCTCCCTAAGAGTAGAGTTCTGAGTAGGGGTAGGTGATGGGGTTAATGCCTCAAATGGGAAAAGCAGACTGGGATGAAGAACCAGAGAGGTTCCTGCAGTCTGGGCAGAGGGTCATGGAATTCGTGAACTGGGCAATGTTGATGTACAAAGTAAAAACCCTTCTGGTTGCTGGTAACAGAGACAGCACTCCCCTGGGCTTAAGCCACAAAAGATACCAACAACTTGAGGAGTTCTGGTAGCTTTAGGTATGACTGGATCTAGGTTCTCAGTGCTACCACTGCGTACTGTCTCTCTCCTTTGATTCTCTGGCTCTGCTTTTTGCTAGATTGCTTTTACTGTCCGGGACACTTGCCCCAGGTTATGGCAAAGAGAGACTTTAGCAGCTCCAGGCTCACAGATGTTTTAACTCCTGCAGAAAAAGATCTCAGTTCCAACAAAAATCCCAGGATTAAAAAAAAAAAAAAAAATCCCAGGATTAACTGTGATTGGTGTGAATCATGTAACATGTCCACTGCTGGGCAAACCTGAGTCATCTACCACCACCCCTGGAGCTCCGGAATGGGACTCTGGCCCCAAAGGGAAAAAAAATGATTCTGTCACTAGAAGATATACAACCACCTGGGGTAGGAAAGAAAAAAAAAAGGCAGGAAGAGGACGTGAGGACAAGAATATGGATAAACCCATTCTTATTTCAAATTTTGGCTGAGATTCATCCTGGAAAACCAAGAGCAAAATGTTTTTATGTCTGAAATCTTATATGGCTTTTTGCTCTTGATTGGTTTTTTGGTTTTTTCCTGATAAAATTTTAAAAATTTATCATTCAAAAAAAAGTGTTGTTCCCCTGAGGAGTCTTTTTAGACATGTTTTTGCCTAATCACCTGCCTGTGAGATTTTAATACCACAGATGTACTGTGTATGTTTATTTACTATATGCACATCTGTGCCTTATATATAAGAAGAGTAAGTATAGAGGCCCTGAGTGGCTCAGTTGGTTAAGCAGGTCATGATCCCGGAGACCCAGGATTGAGCCCCACATCAGGCTCCCTGCTCGGCAGGAGGCCTGCTTCTCCCTCTCTCACTCCCCCTGCTTGTGTTTCCCCTCTGGCTCTGTTTCTCTCTGTCAAATAAATAAATAAATAAATAAAGTCTTAAGAAAAAAAAAAGAAGAAGAGTAAGTATAAAACTTAGTCTTTTTACCTAATGCAGGGTTAAGAACAACAAAATAAAATTTTAAGTTAAAATTTTAGTTAACTTGAAAATCAAGGGCACCTGGCTGGCTCAGTCAGTAGAGCATGTAACTCTTGATCTCAGGGTTGTGAGTTCAAGCGCCATGTTGGGTATAGAGACCGCTTTAAAATAAAATCTTTATAGGGGCACCTGGGTGGCTCAGTTGGTTAAGCGACTGCCCTCAGCTCAGGTCATGATCCTGGACACCCAGGATCGAGTCCCACATTGGGCTGCCTGCTCGGCGGGAAGCCTGCTTCTCCCTCTGTTACTCCCCGTGCTTGTGTTCCCTCTCTGGCTGTGTTTCTCTCTGTTAAATAAAAAAATCTTTAAAAAAAATTTTTAAAAAAAGCAATTTTAACATTTAACTTTATAACTGTATTTTCTAAGTAACTTTCAACACCTATTATTTACTTATAAACTATAATGTATCAAATAGTATATACATATTAGCAATTTTAGAAGTATATGCTAATAGCAATGTAACAAATATAAAAAACATTCAGATGGTTACTTTCAGCAAAGGAGAAACAATTGAAGAAGATTAAATCTCCTAAGTATTAACTTTCAATTTTTGTGTGCTATGAGAAAATGGCTTTTAAGTTCTACTTACTCAGATATTGTTGACACTTCTTTTTTTTTTTTTTTAAGATTTTATTCATTTGACAAAGAGAGAGAGATCACAAAAGTAGGCAGAGAGAGAGGAGAGGAAGCAGGCTCCCTGCCGAACAGAGAGCCCGATGCAGGCCTCGATCCTAGGACCCTGAGATCATGATCTGAGCCAAAATCAAGAGTTGGACACTTAACTGACAGCCACCCAGGCGCCCCTAGGTTTACTAACTTTTGCAGAGTTAAATAGTAAAGTACAAGCCATTCTTATTTACTTCTCAAAGTTCCAGTCACATAGTAGCACTGAGGATCAAACATAGACAACATCCTCAAGGTAGCCAATGACAGGTAACAGCCCAGCAGGCCACTGCTTACTCACCATATTGTTGTAGTATTGATCTAGCATCGTTTGGGTATCTTCCATGTTAGTGCCAGTGTGGCTCCTGCAATGCCCAAGAAAACTCAACAAGAGAAATGAAATACTAAGGAATAAGATTGTGTTGGGTAGGGTAGAAGTTTGAAGGGCCTGAAACCATTGTAATCCCATTCTTGGCACATTGACTCCTCTAAGAATAAACTTTTGCCCCCTAGACATCACCATCACTCCCATTGGGAGTAGATACACTAACAGGTGGACTAAAGAGCAGTTTTTTTCCCTCTCACATTGAGGTGAACTCTGTCTTCCAGTGAAGTTTATTTATTGAGTCTATTGTTTCCATACCAGATAGACTTAATCTTTTATATGACAGGTCCTCAAATATTTGATAACTGAAATTTTACTCCCTCTATACTAAACAGCTTCTCGAAGCTTTTCCTTTCTGAGACTAAGGTTAGCCACAGGATCCTTGAACAGGCATTCATTTGACTCAGTTTCCCTATTGCATTAGACATTCTTTAGAGGCAGACCCCATGTCTTATCTCCTTGCCCTGTTTGAATCCACTCTCATTTGTTGTTAAAATTAGGTATGTACCCGAACATAGTATCCAAGCCAGCATCAAAGGCTATTTCTCCCTCTGTTTTGGACAGTATTCATCTATTAACATAGTCACTAGACCAGCCTGAATAGCTTGCTGATGCCTATCAAGTAACAAATTGAAATCTCTTAAGCTTTTCTTCATATGTCGTGCTAATAGATTGAATTCTTCCATTTCTAATTTTCTGAGACCGAGATGTGATTTTTATTCACACGTGCTGCATTTCATTCTCTTGGGCTCTTCCAATTATTCCATTATGTTGAGACATTTGAAGGCGCTGATTCATTTTTCTTGTTCATTTATTCCATCCATTCATTCATTACCTATACTTGCTTTTCTAAAGATATTTTCATAAAACTGAGAATTGAAACAAAGTCCATAAGAGGTAAAAAGAAGAAGAAAATGTTCCAGTCCCTAGAATTAATATGAGTGCCGAGACCAAGCACATGAAGTTTACATCGAAGCTTTGTTCTTGAGGGAAAGAATGGATGTAAATTAAGTTTACATCATCTCAGTTCTTATATAATGACTTCTACAAAATAAAATATACTTGGTCCCTGAGATCTAATCATTTACTGGTGCCAGTGTATGTTGGAAATTATAGATTTTATTGGAGTAACAATCTTATAGAAATGTAAAATATGGTTCTTTTCAAGCCCATAATGAAGCATTTTATCATTTTGGCCATATTAACATATGTCAACAATGTGACATCAAACACTGAGTCAGTCAACAGTGTAATTTGGGAGGGAGGGGAAGACCTTGCTAGTGATACTCTCTATAATGAAGGTAAAAGAGTGTTTCAGACTTGAATTAGTTGTTTAGCCCAATCTTTTACTCAGAGAGAATAGACCTGGCTTATGAGAGTTAATTCATACCATTTGGAGGTTGAAACAGTTATAAAGCTGCTTTGGAATGTCCTAAATTGTACCTATGAGACCTGTTTTTGACAGATGTGTTCATGTAGTCCAGTCAATTGGCATATGGAATTTTTATGTACAAGTTACGCAAAAGTTTCAACATGTAACATTTATTAGTGCTTCCACTGGCACTGAGAGACAGATGGTATACACATTACTTGCAGAAGCTGGTTTTGCAGTGGCCTTACAAGTCTGACTGCTCAGTTACCTAGGCCTCCTAACTCCCACTCCCTCCCTGCCCCTCACCCGCCCAACACACACATGTGTAAGAGGCCAAACCCTCCTCGTCTGGTTCTGGAATTTGCTATAGGAATTCTCTCCCAATTGCTTGACTTGAAATTTCCTTCTTTCCTTCCCCTTCCTTGGCCCAGATCCCCACCTCCTCTGTCTTTTCACTGCCTCCAGCTGGTCCAGGGTGAGGTTTGGAGGCAGAGGTGGGGAATGACACTCCCCC
>PITA01035548.1:0-10402 GCA_004023965.1 Spilogale gracilis
TGGTGCAGGGTGGGAGTAGTGAATTTCCTGTGAAAAATTTCTCTATGGTAGAGAACATATTCTTTATTGTCCATGTTGGTATATTTTGGTAAATGTTTTAGATGTGCTAACACACAGTACTTATTCTGCATTGGGTTAGTATAACACTATTTCCCCTAAATCAGGCTTCCACATCTATTTTTACTGATTTTTTAATTTGCTTTATACACAGAAAGGAGCTGTCTTCAATTATGATTATATTGATCTATCGACTATTTTAGTTACAAAGACTTTATTATTATTGTGCTAATAACACTTAACATGAATATACCTTGCCTCTTTAAGTGTACAACAAAATATTATAAAAACAGACAAAATGTACAGATCTCTGGAACTTCTCATCTTGCGTAATTGAAAGTTTCCATTGGTTAACTATTTCCTACCCCTGCTCCCCTCAGTTCCTGCCAACCACCATTCAACTCTGCTTTTATGAACTTAACTGTTTTAGACACCTTGAGTATAAGTGAGATCATACAGTATTTGTCCTTCTGTGACTGGTTTATTTCAGTTAGCCTAATGTCTTAAAGGTTTAGTCATGTTTACACTTTATGTCAGGAATTTCTTCTTTTTTATTTTTATTTTTTATTCTTATATTTTTTAGGGATATCTTTTTAAAGGTTGAATATTATCCTACTGCATTTATATACTATACTTTATATTCATCTTTTGATGAACATTTAGGTTATTTTCTTTTTCTATTTTTTTTTACTTTAAATTTATTTTATTTTTTTAGTGTTCCAAGATTCATTGCCCATGCCCCACACCCAGTATTCCATGCAGTAGGTGCCCCCAGTACCCATCACCAGGTTCTCCCACCCCCCACCCCTCCCCTCCAAGTCCCTCAATTTGTTTCTGTGTCCAAAGTCTCTCATGTTTCGTTTCTCTCCCTGAATTACCCTACTTCCTATTTCCTTTCCTTCTCCTACTGTCCTCTATATTACCCCTTATGCACCACAAATAAGTGAAACCATGTGATACTTGACTTTCTCTACTTGGCTTATTTCACTCAGCATAATCTCTTCCAATCCAGTCCATGTTGCTACAAAAGTTGGGTATTCATCCTTTCTCATGGAGGCGTAGTATTCCATTGTATATATGTACCACATCTTCTTTAGCCATTCATCTATTGCTGTTGTGAATTGTGCTACCGTCAACATTATAGTGCTGATATCAATGCGATCTGGGTTAGTATCTCAAAGCAATTCTTTACAGAAATTGAAAATTCAATTCTAAAATTCATATGGAACCACAAAGAATGATAAAAAAACCAAACAATTTTTAAAAAGAACAAAGATTGAGGCATCACATTTCCTCATTTTAAAATATATTACAAAGCCACAATAATTACAGCAGTATGGTGCTGGCATAAAAAGCACCACAAGAGACCAATGGAACAGAATAGACTTCAAAAATAAACCAATACTTATGGTCAATGATCCTAAATAAGGGTGCTGGAACTGCACCATGGTGAAAGGAGGATCTCTTCAATAAACGGTGTTGACACAACTGCAAAAACTGCATATTCAGACAGAGAAGAATGAAGTTAGAACCCTATGTTACACCACACACCAAAGTCAACTCAAAATGGATTAAGACCTGAAACTGTAGAACTCCTAGACCACAAAGGGGAAAAGTTTCATGACATTGGCCTTGCCAAAGATTTCATGGAAAGGACAACAAAAACAAAAATAGACATGTGGAGTTACCTCAAACTAAAAAGCTTCTACAATGCAAAGATAACGTCAGTGTGAAAACGCACCCCATGGAACAGGAGAAAATACATACGAACTACATGTTGGATAAGGGATTAATTTCTAAAACACAACAGAAACCCCTACAGTAACAAAAACAAACAAGAAAAACCTTAAAAATTCAAATTAAAAAATGGACTGAAGACTGGAAAAGATATTTCTTCAAAGAAGACTTAACAAATGACTAGAAGGTGTGTGAAATGAAGCTCAATACCACCATTCATCAGGGAAATGGAACTCAAATCCATAATGAAATTTCACTTCACACCTGTTAGGATGGCTATTATCAAAAAACAAAAGACAACAAGTATTTCATTTCATGGGTTTCCAATTTGAAAGTTTGCAGAATCTATGTTTATTTCAACACTAAAAATGCACATGAAACATTTTCTTTATGTTCAAAAACAGATTTACTTTCTTTCTTGTATTTTCCATTCTTTTATTTCTTCCTGGACTTCAACTTTGATATTTTCTACAAGCCTACTTTCCAGACAATTTATTCTTTTTCTGACATGTGTAAATAACTACTAAAGTCATTCATTATGTTTCAAGTTGATTATAATTATTCTTTCCTTCTAGCATTTCCTTCTGACTCTTTTAGAAAGGTATACTTAGATATTTAGCAGCATGGGCTTCAAAAGCCACACCTTTTCATAAAATGGAAAGTAAAAATGTTTAACTTTATGCTGTCAGTTCTCAAGATCTAGTTACGTAAACTCTGAATATAAATTTACAATGACTTTATAATCAACACAATATATTTTCCTTAAATTGTAGGGATGAATGATATGTTAAGAATTCAACATAATTCTAATGGATGAAAGGTGAACTTCTCTGACTTTTTAGTATAAATTGGGGGAGTGGGGGGAGCAGGCAGGGATAGTGGTTTTTCTCTTCACTGCTCTGTTCCCAGCATCCAGAAGAGTGCCTGGCACAGAATGTGTGCTCTTTATTGTCTGAGTTGAATAAATGAATTCATGAATCCAAGTGGAGGTAAATGAGCAACTCAGTTTTTTCATTTTTTTGCTACCCATTCATAGAATAAGATCTCAAATTAATCTCTGAGCCACTAATCTAATTAATACAAATAGCAACATTAAAAAAAATTATAAGGCATGATTCGCCTTGATTATGTAATTTTAAAGAAATAAAATAGATTTTGTGATAAAGAATATTATCAGAGATAAAAATGGCATTATATAGTGACAAAAAGGATTCATTCATGTGAAAGACATAAAGTTGAATATGCATGTGCTTAATGCGATATTAATTATAAAATGATAAAAAAAGATAAAACTAAAGGACAAAATAGAAAAATAGAGAATCATGGAGATTTTAATATTTCTCAGGTTATGCTAAAATATATACCCATCAAATATCCACAAGAAGACTGAAAATTTGAAAAACAGCATCAACCAACTTCTAATTGACATTTTAGAACACACTGAACAACTGTAGGATACACATACCTTTCAAATACATAGACCCTATTCACCAGAATAGACCATTCAGAGGGCAGTGAAACAAGTTTCAATGCATTTCAAGGGTAAAAATTAAGCAGAACATATTTTCTTTGCCAAAATGGTATTGTTAGAAATCATTAATAACTAGTTATCTCTCAAGGTGTCCACATATCTGGAAATCAAACAGCACACTTCTAAACAATCTATGGCCATATAAGATATCACAAAGGGCATTGACAGTTGTTTATTTTGCCCCAGATATTACTAAAGCCCTGGTACTGAACTGCTGTCAGTGAGGAATTGTAGATGTTCCTTCCAGGTCTTCCATTATTATTATTTTTCTAAGATTATTTATTCATTTGACAGAGAGAGAGAGATCACAAGTAGACAGAGAGGCAGGCAGAGACAGAGGAAGAAACAGGCTCCCTGCTGAGCAGAGAGCCCGGTTTGGGATGTGGGCCTTGATCCCAGGACGGAGATCATGACCTGAGCCGAAGGCAGAGGCTTTAACCCACTGAGCCACCCAGGCACCCGGGTCTTCCATTATTAAGTGAACTCCAACATCCTCAGGCACTCGTTTAGGGAAAGAATTTAAAAAATGTAAAAGGACTGGGATTAACCTGAGCACTGCAAAGATCTAGGAGATAATAGTGATTGGAAGAGCCTGAATGAAAAGAATGGCTGCCGGACTCACAAACAGCCTGGCAGAAAGGGGTCACGCTACTCAGTACCAGCCAAAGGAGGTTTGCCCTGCAAGAGAGCTTTGTCGGACACTTTCCAGCTTCATGGTTTAGACACACAACATGCAGGATAAGGATTATGCGTTCGTGGCTTCGCAGACTGATTTATGAGAAGAACACAGCAGCACTATCAACATAAAATCTCCACAGAAGGCATCAACATTAAATCCAGTAAATGGATTCAAAATGTTTTTGGAAAAGAAACTTCACTTTCAGTTTGATTTGTATCACTGGAAAGGAACAAGAGTATTTTATACACTAGAGACGTTTCTCGCAGAGATTAATATTTATTTATTTTCAGGTTTAGCTTTTTTCCCCTCTAATTAAATCAAAAGATTTCACTTCTTGCTTATCTGCTTCATTCGCCTGGCCCAAGTTTTTCTTATATTCCAAGCCTCAAAGTACCACTTTTTACAAACCCATTCCTGACTTTGCACAGGTACAATTTGTGGTTATTTTCCATATGTTCAATAAACACTTTTACTCAATTATACTGCACTTCACTGGATACAAAATCCCAGACTCTGTTACAGATGTTCTAGTTGTATTTGCATTTAAACCTCCCTACAAACCACAGGGTAGTATTGTGGTTTTAGCACTCTCATTTCCCCAAGGAGGAAATGAAGCATATCTCCTCAGTTCCAATGAGCAATAAGCACTATAGATAGGATTTTAGACCAGATGGACTGAGTCCGGAACTGACGCTCCTGTCCATACCGTATGCATGATCTACTCAACTGTATGTTATAAAAATATATATGTACAGATATTTTAACACAGAAGATAAATCAAAACATAAAAAAGTATATATTGTAATACCAATTCTTCCTATCACATCCATCCAAAATATCTCCAAGTCCTCTAGATATTTACCACTGGAGTCTCTAAATCTGTGACCCTTTGTGACCAAAACATCCTTTCTCATCTTGACCATATCTTGCAATATCCCTCTGACATTTTATTTCAGTCTTGGTCTCAGATGGTCTATTATCCACATAGCAGCAAGAAGACGTCTTTTAAAATGTAAACTATTATATTACCCTAAATTCAAAATTGTCGATGACTTTCCACTGCTCCTTGTGCAAAATTGGACTCTGTTTCCTTTTCCAGCATCATCCTATGCCACATAAACATTCATGCAATATTGTCCTAGAGTACTGGCCTCCTCTCCTTTCCTCAAAATTCCAAGATTCCTGCCTTACCCCATCCTCTAATTTACTGCTATTTTCTCTGTCTAAAACATGATCACATTCAAATTGACCGACTCCTCCAACTCACAGTCATATTCAAATCCACACATGACTATCTCTTTTTCATCTTTTGGATCTAAACTTAGATACTAGCTCTTCAAAGATGCCTGTATTGTTTTCCCATATCAAACTCTGTGCACAATTCCTCAAAAAAACACATTAAACCAGCTGGCATTTGGGAGGTACCCCTGCTCGCCTGGTGGAGGGAACACATGCACCTAACACAGATGCCACCCACCCCCTCACCGCCCCTACCCACAACCAGCCCCTCCACCTCCCCCGCCACCGAGAGCTCAGCGGCCAACTCAGTGAAATTTCTCTTTCAGATAGCATTTTCCCAAGCCCCACTTCTTTTTTTTACTTTAAATTTATTTTATTTTTTCAGTGTTCCAAGATTCATTGTCCATGCCCCACACCCAGTGCTCCATGCAGTAGGTGCCCTCAGTACCCACCACCAGGCTCTCCCATCCCCCCGCTCCTTCCAAGTCCCTCAGTTTGTTTCTGTGTCCAGAGTCTCTCATGTTTCGTTTCTCTCCCTGAATTACCCTACTTCCCATTTCCTTTCCTTCTCCTACTGTCCTCTATGTCACCCCTTATTCCCAAGCCCCATTTCTGTTGCCTCCTAACTGGCTTTGCAATTGTTGATTGGTAACCTTGGCAACTTCCTGATTGAAATCTAAAATTAACTTCAAACAGAGGACAGAGAGAGACCAGAGATAGAGGCAGACTACTCTGAATTGGTACATGGCAGGTTTAATAAGCAAGGAAACTTACATTTGAAGTTTTGCTTGGGAGGCCACAACATCCATTCCAGATGATCTCAACAATGCCTTTCAAAGCTACATCCCTGAAGTGGCTTCAGCTGTGGGGATGGTGGGCAGAAGTACCCGCCCAGGACAGAGCAGAAGGAGAAAGCTCCAGTTGCCTGGGTCCAGCTCCAAGGTCCACTGAAAGTCATATCCTCTGGATCGCCCCCTCCAACACAATAAGACTCCTGGGCATTATCCCAGAAAAATGAAAACTGATGTCTACTCAAAAACTTGGGCAAGATTGTCTTAGAAGTTTTATATAATAGTAAAAACCTGTAAATAACACAAATGCCTTCAATAAATGAATATTTAAACAAACTGTGGTACATCTGTTACTTGGAAAACAACTCAGAAAGAAAAAAGAACAAGTTATTTCACTTGTGCTGAGTGAAAAAAGACAATCTCAAAAGGTCAAATACTCTATGATTTCATTTATATAATATTCTTAAAATTACACAATTATATAGAAGAAAACAGAATCATGACCTTTGTTTAGGAATAGTGGAATCTGTGGGGCTGAGTTGAACTGGAAAAGGATAAGAGCAGGGAGATCTTTGTGGACCTGAAATACTGCTGAGGCTTGATTGTGTGTAGTGGTGGTTACACAAAATACATGTGGATAATGTGATACAAAACTGTATACATGCATTGTAGTTATATCAAATTCTTGGTTTTAATATTAGCGGTAATGGATAATAGGCACACGGGACCTCCTTGTGCTATTTCTCAACCTTCCATGTATCTGTATTTATTTCAAAATAAGAAGGTAAATAAAGAATTAAAGGGAGCTTCTGGGTGGCTCAGTCAAGTTGAGTGTCTGACTCTTGATTTTGGCTCAGATCATGATTTCAGAGCTGGGAGATGGAGCCCCACCTTCACACTCAGCAGCGAGTCTGCTTGATATTCTCTTTCTCCCTCTCCTTCTGCCACCTGCCCCCATTTGCACATGCACTCTCTATCTCCAAAATAAATAAATAAATAAATCTTAAAAAAAGGAATTAAGGTATAAGTATTAGATGAAAAATGCTGACATATTACAATGTAAATTGACAACAGTTGGAGGTATAGGGCATACTACTATGACTTGTATAATCCTTACAACTAAGATATCCTATGAGGATTTTTTTTAAAAGATTTTATTCATTTATTGACAGAGAGAGAGAGATCACAAGGAGGCAGAGAGGCAGGCAGAGAGAGAGGAGGAAGCAGGCTCCCTGCTGAGCAGAGCGCCCAACACAGGCTTCGATCCCAGGACCCTGAGATCATGACCTGAGCCGAAAGCGGAGGCTTTAACCCACTGAGCCACCCAGGATTTTTAGAAAAAACTTTCTAGCAAAACCAACAAAGGATTACTTTTTCCAAAATTGTGGATTATCTGCATCTAGGGCTGGAGGTTTGGGGATTTGAGTACAGTTATCTTTTCATGTGAACTTCATTTTAATAAATTTAAGAGGCCCATATTTTTCTCCCAGATGTTTGATTTTCTATATATGTCCAACCATTAAAGTGAGTAATATTTAATTAAAGATGTTCAGTAACACGGCCTTGTGAAGTTCAAAGTTAGCATCACAAGACACATTGTAAGCTATTGAGGACTGTGTGATGGTTACTAGGTAGCAAAAAAATGTGGGGTGAGAAAAAGATGATAGAAGAGGACAAATTATCAGACAAGGAAAAATGTAATTAAAATCTAGTGTACCAGAAAGTAGTTTAATTAATACTAACTTATCTACTGTGTTTTTTAGCTTCAAATAAATTTCCAGTGATATGGAGCAAATTCTTTTAATACACCATTTTTCCAGTTCAGTAACGCTTCCATCTGCACTTACATTTATTACATACTTTTAACCAAACATCCACTGGACATTTGAAACATGGGTTTCCCAGTCCCTGATATTCAATAATCACTCAGTATTTAAATGTATAGTCATATACTCATTCAGGACATCATGAGTTACTCCAAACAAAATTGAAGGTTCCTACAAAGCATCAGGAACAAAATTGTAACTAGTTACAGTGATGGGGAAATACAGGGATCACGTGGTAGGTCATTTGACAAAGGTGGGCAGTGGGACAGGAAAGGAAGAGATAAATGGGCTGATGTTGAAAGATAAATAAAGTTTTCCAGGTGGAGAAATTGGAGAAAGTGTTTCACACTGAGAGAAGAGCATGCATAATGACCCGGGGGGGAGGATCCCCATCCTTCATTGGGTACTTACTGGAGTATTATAAAGAGAGAGGTGACATCTGGTTGGTTTGGAGTTTAGAACAAATAATATCTATGGAGCTTTACCTGGAGAAGATAAAGTCAGCATTATGGAGTGGAGTCAGAAGGCTATTGTAGTAATCCATCCTATATAGGACTGTAGCAGTGAGAATGGAAAGCATTACTTGATTCTGTGAGAAGTTAGACAAGAATCAAAGTCACTATGAATGCTTATATATGATTGGAGAGGCTTGCAAGGTTTCAAAGATGTTGTCCAGGATCTTCAAAGATGATGAGTTATGGCATCTGTTATGCCTATTGGTTCAAAGGTCAAACTAAGATTATTCACAGAAAAAGAAGTAACATTAATCATATTTGGAAACAAACAAGTTAATAATTGTGTGTGTGAGTGTGTGTACTCAAGGAGAATTCTGTTATTGACTTGAGAGCATATAGTTGGAAAATATGAAGCACATGTATGAGGGCTATGGGAAGGTTAAAGAACAGCTTTGTTCTTATTTCCATATTCTTTCTAAATGCATGTCTCCTCAACCAAAACTGGCAATAATCCTGAGTTTTCTGTTTGAGAATGTTCACAGACTATAGATATAGCACTCTGGACACAGAATGAGCAGGGATTGTTACAAAGTTATTGCCCCAGCAGTTACCCTAAACCAGAGAGGGACAGAGTTGGTGGGAAAATCAATCAGCTCCTACATTCTTCAGTGGGATAATTCTAATATATGCTCTGCACAGGCTTTCAGAGCCTTATTTTTCACTGTTTTGATCATCTTTCTTTGGATCATATCTCAAATAAATTGTTTGTAACTAAATCCTTGCATTAGGTTGTGTTTCCTTCTTACTGTAACTTTGTGTATATGTTGCCTGATATTTTCTGTCAATTTTAGAAAAACAGATTTTCTTGGATGAGAAAAACAAACACATGTATACAGGAAGCCAAAGTTAGGGTAATTTACTAAATTTCTTTTTTTTAGAAGTGCCTGGATCTGTTGCATAGCAGGAAGTACCGTATCTTTAATAGGCAATGTTTCTTTTGGTAGAGAATATTTGGTAGGTTGTTTGATTTTGTGATTCAATTTTGTTCTACAGGAGCATTTATTTATTTATTTATTTATTTATTTATTTATTTATTTGACAGAGAGAAACACAGCTAGAGAGGGAACACAAGCAGAGGGACTGAGAGAGGGAGAAGCAGGCTTCCTGCCGAGCGGGGAACTCGATATGGGGCTTCATCCCAGGTCTCCAGGATCATGACCTGAGCCGAAAGCAGGCGCTCAACCAACTGAGCCACCCAGGTGCCCCACTACAGGAGCTTTTTTTAACTCTAAGTTTTTAACACAACATATATTTTTGTGTGCCTTCATGTGTTTTTTTCATAAACTGAAGGAACACTGATGAAGTAAGTGGTGGAGTTGTGGTACTTCAGGTAAACAGTGTAAGGTAAACTGCCAGCTGGACTTAAGACTCACCCATAAGTTAATTAAGACACTTACCAATGTGTAATTTAATTAGAGCAAATGTCTAATAGAAAAATATTTCTATCATCTAAGAAGAGATGAGGCATTTGATACTTAGTTTTTCCTTCCATTTTAAAGATTATAACAGCAGGTATGTCCATTATGGATCAGTAGAACTGTGTGAGTTCTATGTTCCTGGGGCCTGTAAGGAACTTCATACTCCCAACAGCTGAACTCCTGGCTGAGGCTTGTAATTCACCTTGCTCTATAGGAATGTTAATTTCTACCACCTGTTTTATTCATTCCCTTTACCCCAAGTTTCTAAGATTTATCAGAAGCAAAATAACTATTTTTAAAATATTTTTAAATATTTTCTATTTTCTATTATATATTTCAAAATAGTCATTTATTGTTCTGGCCAATTTTGGCCCTTTCTGTTGATTTCCCTGAAGGTCATGTCTGATTCCGTGTGCTAACTTGGTCTGTTATTATTTCCTCACTCAGATCACTTCTTGGCCTTTTGGCTAAGATGAAGTGTATTTCCTCAATCAGATGCGTCTTTCTCTTTTAGCGAGCATGTTTGGTGGGAATGGCCAGAAATCCCTGTACCAAGGGATGGAAGATTACTCCAAACTCCGCTGTGAAAGAGAAGAGAAGGCAAGAGAT